>PVHX01012535.1:0-58802 GCA_004024805.1 Geosciurus inauris
GTAAATTATGCCCATCAGGTAGATTTACTCATTCTCCCAAACATCACAGTCTTCATCTGAACAAATGTCTAAAATGAAAGGCAAGGTTTTATGACATAAAATTTGCAGTTTAAATACAGAGATCTGGGTCATAATATGATCAAATAACTTGTTGTGTTTTCTTAACTGACATCCTCCCTGAAATTCAATTTCTTTAAAGGTGGCAATAGATCTCACAGCTTTATGGTTATGATGAACTCAGACAGTATTTGAGAAGTTTTTATCTACTTAAAAATTAGCCTGTCTTCCTTCCCTGGGCTGTAATTATTTGCTTGGAGTCTATCAACTTGAAATTAAAATTCATTTGATCTTCTGATTTTATGTATAACACAAGCACTTCCTCTTCTAATATATACTCTTTCTGCCTCACACATAGACAAAAGTATCTTGTAATACAGCTCCATGATCTTGGCTTTCATTTTATTCTACCATGCACAATTTTTTTATTTCTTTATTTGCTCTAATTAATTATACATAAAGATGGAATACATTTTGACACATCATACATAAATGGAGTAAAATCTCCTATTCTTCTGGTTGTACATGATGTAGGATTACACCAGTCCTGGAATCATAAATGCACAAAAAGTCATAATGTCAGATTCATTCTATGCTTATCCCCATATCTCTCCCATCCCTTCACTCCCCTCTGTCTAATCTAAAACACTTCTATTCTTCTCTAGCCATCCCCTTATTGTGAATTAGCATCCGCATATCAGGGTAAACATTCAGCCTTTGGTTCTTTGGGTTGACTTATTTCACTTAGCATGGTTTTCTCCAGCTCCATCCATTACCAGCAAATAAATGTCATTTCATTTTTCTTTAAGGCTGAGTAATACTCCATTGTGTATATATATCAAATTTTCTTTATCCATTCATCTGTTGAAGGGCACCTAAGTCCATTCCATAGCTTAAATACTGTGATTTGAGCCGCTATAAACATTGATGTGACTGTGTCACTGTAGTATGCTGATTTTAAGTCCTTTGGTATTAAACCAAGGAGTGGGGTAGCTGGGTCAAGTGATGGTTACATTCCAAAGTTTTCTGTTTTCTGTTTTGCATAATGGCTGAACCATTTTAAATTTCCACCAACAGTATATGAGTGTACCTTTTCCCCCACACCCTTGCCATCATTTTTCTGTTGCTTATATTCTAGAAAATTGCCATTCTGACTGGAATGAGAGCAAATATTATAGTAGTTTTGATTTGCATTTCTCTAATTGCTAGAGATGTTGAACATTTTTTCACATATTCATTGATTGATTGTATTTCTTCTGTGAAGTGTCTGTTCAGTTCCTTAGCCCATTTATTGATTGGCTTATTTGGTTTTCTGGCATTAAGTTTTTTGAGTTCTTTATATATCCTGGAGATTAATGCTCTGTCTGAGGTGTATGTGGTAAAGATTTTCTCACATTCCATAGGTTTTCTCTTCGCATTATTGATTGTTTCCTTTGCTGAAAAGCAGTTTTTTCGTTTGACTCCATCCCATTTATTGATTTTTTATTTTACTTCTTTTGCTATAGGAGTCTTATTAAGAAAGTCTGATCCTAAGCCAACATGGTAAAGATTTGGGCCAACTTTTTCTTCTGTTAAGCTCAGGGTTTCTGTTCTAGTGCCTAAGTCCTTGATCCACTTTGAGCTGAGTTTCATGCAGGGTGAGAGGGGTTTAATTTCATTCTGTTACATGTGAATTTCCCATTTTCCCAGTACCATTTCTTTTTTTAAATTTTTTATTTTTTTAACACAGCAGAATGCATTTCAATTCACAGCACACATATGGAGCACAATTTTTCATTTCTCTGATGTACACAAAGTAGAGTCACACCATTCATGTCTTCATACATGTACCTAGGGTAATGATGCCCATCTCATTCCACCCAGTATCATTTCCTTAAGGGGCTACCTTTTAGTGAATGTTTTTGGCACCTTTGTCTACTATGAGACAAAGATAAATACTATGTATTTATGTGGGTTTGTCTAGTGTCTTCTATTCTGTGCCATTGGTCTACATGTCTGTTTTGGTGCCAATATAATACTCTTTTTGTTATTACAGTTCTGTAAAACAGTTTAAGGTCTGGTATTGTGATGCACCCACTTCACTCTTCTTTCTAAAGATAGCTTTGGCTGTTCTGGGTCTCTTATTTTTCCCAATGAATTTCATGATTGCTTTTTATAGCTCTATGAAGAATGTCTTTGTGATTTTCATAAGAATTGCATTAAATCTGTATAACACTCTTGGTAGTATGGCCATTTTGACATTATTAATTCTGCCTATCCAAGAGCATGAGAGATCTTTCCTTCTTCTAAGGTCTTCTTCAATTTATTTCTTTAGAGTTCTGCAGTTTTCACTGTAGAGGTCATACACCTCTTTTGTTAGACTGATTCCCAAGTATTGTTCCCCCCTGAAGCTACTGTGAAATTTTTTTGTGTGAGGCAGCTGTAGTTTTTCTAATTCATCTCTGATATACAGCAACATGTATGGGTGTTGAATTTATATTGTGCTCCTTTGCTGAATTAATTTATGAGTTCTAGAAGTTTTTTAGTGGAATTTTTTGGATCTTCTAAATTTAGAATCATGTCATCAGCACATACTGATAGTTTGAATTTTTCTTTACCTATTCCTATCTCTTTCATTTCTTTCTTCTGTGTAATTGCTCTGGCTAGTACTTTCAGGACAATGTTGAATAGAAGTGATAAAAGAGAGCATTCTTATCTTGTTCTAATTTTTAGAGGGAATGCTTTCAGTTTTTCTCCATTTAGAATGATGTTGGCCTTGGGCTTAGCATAGATTGCTTTTACAATGTTGAGGTAAGTTCCTACTATCCCTAGCTTTTCCAGTGTTTTGAACATGAAGAGATTCTGTATTTTGTCAAATGTATTTTGTCAAGTGCACATACTGAGATAATCATAGGATTCTTGTCTTTGTCTATTGATGTGATAAATTATGTTTACTGATTTCTGTATGTTGAACCAAACTTGCATTCCTGCGATGATCTCCAATTGATTGTGGTGCACTATCTTTTTAGTATGTTTTTTATATGCAATTTGCCAGAATTTTATTGAGAATTTCTACATCTATGTGCATCAGGGATATGCGTCCAAAGTTTTCTTTCTTTTATGTGTCTCTGTCTGATTATCAGGGTGATACTAGCCTCATAGAATGAGTTTCCAAGGGCTCCCTCCTTTTCTGTTTCATGGAATAAATTCAGGAGTATTGGTATGAATTCTTCTTTGAAGGTCTTGTTGAATTCAGCTGAGAATCCATCTGGTCCTGATTGTATTGTTCCAGTTTTTAAAGGAATGCTTTCAATTTTTTTCCATTTAGAATTATGTTGGCCTTGAGTTTAGCACAGATAGCTTTTACAGTGTTGAGGTAACATTGGGGAGCTTTTGACAGCATCTTCTATTTTATTGCTTGAAATTGATGTTTAAATTGTATATGTCCTCCTGATTCAGTATGGGTAGGTCCTATGTCTCTAGAAATTTGTCAATGTCTTTGAGATTTTCTATTTTATTGGAGTATAAATTTTCAAAAGAGTTTCTGATTATCTTCTGTATTTGAGTAGTGTCTATCACAATATTTCCTTTCTTAACATGAATTTTAGTAACTTGAGTTTTCTCTTTCTCTTCCTTAGCATGGCTGAGGGTTTAACAATTTTATTTATTTATGCAAAGAACCAACTTTTTGTTTTGTCAACTTTTGAATTTTTTGTTTCAATGTCATTGATTTCAGCTCTGATTTTAATTATTTCCTGTCTTCTATTGCTTTTGAGGTTTGTTATTCTTCTTTTTTTAGGGCTTTGAGATTTAATGTTAGGTGATTTATTCATTGACTTTCTACTCTTTTAACGAATGAGCTCAATGCAATGAACTTTTCTCTTAGCACTGCCTTCATAGTCTCCCAGAGATTTTGATAAGTTGTATCAGTGTTCTCATTTACCTCTAAGCATATTTTCATTTCACCCTAATTTCTTCTGCTATCCTTTGTAATTCAATAGCCTGTTTTTTAGACTCCAGGTGTTAGAGCAGCTTCTATTTTTTATCTTATCATTGATTTATAATTTCCTTCCATTGTGATCTGATAGAATGCAAGGTAGTATTTCCAGTTTTTTCTATTTGCTAAGAATTGCTTTGTAGCATAAAATATGGACTATTTTAGAGAAGTATCCTTGTGCTGCTGAGAAGAACACGTGTTCACTCATGGATGAATGAAATAGTCTACATATACACATTAAGTCTAAATTATTAATGGTATTATTTAATTCTATAGTTTCTTTGTTTTGTTTTTGTTTGGAAGATCTATTTAGTGATGAGAGAGGTGTTAAAGTCACTAGGTATTATTGTGTTCTGCTCTATTTGATTCCTAAAATTGAGAAGTTTGATGTACATAGATGATCCATTGTTTGGGGCATAAATATTTATGATTGTTATGTCTTGTTGATGTATAATTCCCTTAAGCAGTATGAAATGTCCTGCTTTGTCCCTTATGATTAACTTTGGCTTGAACTCCACTTTATCTGATATGAAAATAGAAACTCCTGCTTGTTTATGTGATCCATGTAAATGATGTTTTATCCCATCCTCTCACCTTCAGTGTGTTGTTGTCTTTGCCTATAAGGTGAGTGTCTTGGAACAGCATACTGTTCAGCCTTGTGTTTTAATCCAATCTGCTACTCTATGTCTTTTGATTGAAGGGTTTAGGCTATTAATTTCATGGTTGTTACTGAGATATGATTTGTGTTCCCGATCATTTTGATTTACTTCTGGTTTTTAATTTGATTTAGTTTCTTCTTTGATTCACTATTCTTTTAGTGTAGTTCCTCTCTTTGCTGGTTTTCATTTCTTTTTTTTTTTTTTCAATTCATCTTCATGGAATATTTTAGAGAATGTTCTGTAGTGAAGGCTAATTGTGAATTAATTCTCTTAACTTTTGTTTATCATGAAAGGTTTTTATTTCATCTGCAAATGAAGCTTAGTTTTGCTAGATATAATATTCTTGGTTCTTTTATCTTTCAGGGCTTGGTATATATTGTTCCAGGACCTCCTAGATTTGAGGTTCTAAGCTGAGAAATCAGCTGAGATCTGAACTGGTTTGCCCCCCCCATATGAAATATGATACTTGTCTCTCACAACCTTCAAAATTCTATCCTTTTTCTGTATGCTAGACAGTTTTATAATGATGTGCCTTGGTGTGGGCATGTTGTAATTTTGTATATTTGGGATCCTGTAAGACCCCTGTATTTGATTCTTCATTGCATTCTTTAGGTTTGGGAAATTTTCTGATATTATTTCATTGAAAACATTGTGCATTCCTTTCATTCATATCTCCAAGCCTCCATCTGTTGCAATAAATCTTAAATTTGAACTTTTCATGTTATCCCATAGTTCTTGGAAGATCTGTTCATGGTCTCTTAATATCTTTCTCCATGGCAAACTTTGTTTTCAAGATTATGTATTTTCTCTTCATTGCCTGAAACTCGTCTTCCAAGTGTTCCAGTCTGCTTTCAATTGAATTTTTAATTTGGTTTATTGATTTTTCCACTTTGAGGAATTCTGCTTGATTTTTCAGAATCTCTATCTCTTTTTTGAAGTGATCTTTATCTTCCTATATTTTCTCTGATTCCACTCCTTATATTGTCCTCTATCTCACAGATCAGTTTAACAATGTACATTCTAAACTCCCTCTCTGACATTTCTTCAACTGCAATGTTGATGCATTCTTTTATTGGAATATCTTAGTTCATTTGGGATGATTTCTTCCTTAGCTTTCTCATGTTGTTTGTGTGTCTATCCATCTAACATTATGGATCTGAGGCAGTACAGCTATTACCCTGTGGACTTACAGTGTCTCTGAAGGTTTCCAGTGCCTCTCCATTTAGGGAGAAACAAAATAACAACCAATTCAAACCATATACAGCATTAATCCACATAGTTTCTGCTATGATGTCTACAATGTTAATTGTCACAATAAACAGAAATGATATGATTAGTTATTGCCTACAATAAAAACAGTAAGTTTGCAAAAGGGTTACAATTTTGAATGGTGAACAAAGAGAGAACAGAAATAATATTCAATGTGATGATTATGAGCAAGGAGGAAAGAAGCCAGAATTTGAAAATTAAAGGAAGAGTGAAGGAGAGAACAATAGAAATTAGCTCTTAGCAGAGAAAAAGAGAAAGAGAATTGAGAGACAAGGTTAGAGGAAAATATATATATATAAAGTAAAATTATTTAAAAATAGAAGAACACGGGGCTGGGGCTGTAGCTCAGTGGTAGAGCACTTGCTTCGCATGCGTGAGACACTGGGTTCAATCCTCAGCACCACATAAATATAAACAAATAAAATAAAGGTATAAAAATACAATAATATTATTTAAAAAATAGAAGAACACAAAACAGAACTGGAAAACACTAATCAAACATCCTAGTACTCAAAAACTTATCCATGAAAAATAACTACCTTCCACTATAGTGACATACGCATACCAATGCATCACAATTCACAAGCCAAGTTATAGAACCAGTCTAGGTGTCCACCAACAGATGAATGTGTTGATAAAGAAAATGTGATATACATACACAATGAAATTTTACTAAAAGTAGGATGAAACTATGGCATTTGATGGCAAATGGATGGAACTGGAGAACATTAAGCTATTTGAAATAAGCTACCCAGAAAGCCAAGGGTCAAATGTTTATTCTCATAAGCTCAGACAAGAGAGAAATAGAAACTTTTCAAATAGAATCTCATGAAAATAGAAAGCAGCTCAGTAGAGTATAAACAGGGGAATAATGGGCAGAAATTAGCAGAGGACCTGTGAAATGAAATTGATCCAAGTGTGCTCATAACTATTACATAATCTCTCCTACATGCAGAACCTAAAATAGTCTAACTCATAGAAACTGAGAGTAAAACTGTGGTTACCAGAACCTGGGGGAAAGGAGAAAGTAAAAGACATTGATCAAGGGATACAAATTGACAGCTGTAAGATGCCTTCTGAGGATCTAAAGTCCAACATGGTAACAACAGTTCATAAACCTTTATCTTTCATTTAAAATTAATAATAGATCAGATTCTAAATGCACTTATCATGCACACACACACACACACACACACACTCACAAGACATATTTGGGAAGAGGGTCATAGGAGCAAGCCCCTTGTAAAAGCTTTATGCCATTATTTCCTGCAATGGGGAATTATCAATGAGACAAAAATTCTACTAGTCACATCATCTCCAATCTTCCAGCCTAGTAGAAAAGATTAGTGGAATTCCTAAATTAAAATTAAGTCAAACTTTCAGAAACATGGAACTTTCCCTACTCAGTCTTTCTCCTTATAAAATACTGAATCACAATATTACACCCTCCATAAAAATGTTCTTGGTATGGAGATAATTAAGGAGGAAACTTACAAATCCTTGATCAGAATGTATGAGGAAGAGCTCTAAAAATGCTAGCTCATATCAGCTCAAAGCATACTAATAATAAATACCACAGAACTGTTTTACTCCTCTGGATAACACATGATAATCTTGAATAAATGACCCATAGGAGATGAAAATGTAGGTGGTTAGAATAAACACACAACCTCAGAACTTTTGGAACATTCTGTCAATTATTTTCATTAATGAGATATTCCCTTGGCTACCTCAATGATTTTAGAAGCATGTTAATCTAATAAATCAGCATACATTTATAGGTTGATCAAAAAGCATAAGGTCAACTTGCCTTTAATCCAGAAAAAGGCAGGAAGCCCCTTTCCCATCTCATCTTTCTCTTCCATGAATTTGTACTGCAAATATAAGATCTTCCTTTCTCTAAAGAACCAGTATCTTTTTGACTGTAAACCTCCAAAATTGAGGGCAGCACATTATAGTTCTATACCAATAGCATCTATGCATAACTCATTTAAAAATTATGTGTAATAACTAGTTGACAGTAAATAATCAGTTACCATTAGAAAGTAGATAAACCAAAATACTAAATCAGCTGTTTTTCCCTTTATAAATTATGCTGTATTCAACACTTTACAAAAAGTAAAGCAATTTTTAATTTCTCTGATGTTACTGGCTTTCAGTGCTTGTCTCTAAGTCTAATTGACAAGGGCATACACAGTAGTAAAGGAAATCAAAAGAAAATGACAAGGTATTCCGGATCTAGACAAAACAGAAAATGATTACTATGCCCAGGCTGAGGGTCCCTGACAGGGGGCATTAACAGAAACCAAACAGCTCTAATAGTAGATAAGGCCACTAAGAAGAACTGAGGGCTTTGGTGGAGGAATTCAAAAAGCACAAAGATGAGGAAATCCACACCCTGATTCCATTTGCTTTCTGTCCTCCAAATTCTTGCCATAGCCTCCATTAGCTTCACCCAAGCAGAAACCCAAGCGCAACAACCACCCATTGATCCAGTCCCAAATGTTCAATTTGACAGAGCAGAGCAGAGTGAACATGATGAAAATTAGATGTGGGAGGGCAAGTGCAGACTAGTTATCACAGGAGTTTGTATAACCATTCCCAGTTACTATACAATTAGGTTACTGTCAATTTTTGCTTTGTAAGGTAACAACAGGCAAATATTTTTAGATGTCTCCTCCTATACATGTGCAAGTACTTCCAAAGGATGTATAATGACAAATGGAATTTCTTCTAAGGTATACTGCTAATTAGTCTCATATGAAAGTTCATGACCACAGTTGCTAATTAGGCAACAAGACGAACACCTTCACATATTCACTTATATGAGATACTTACTGATTAGAGAAAAGCACAATCTACATTACCTGGTGGACACACCTTATTGATGCCTTCCTTTTGCTTGGTTGGTACATTCATGACCACTGAAGTTTGTAACAACCAGAGCCAAGGTTTCGGAGTGTCATCACTGTGGGATTTAAACCCTCATGAAACCAGGAATATCGCATCAACACCTTAGCCAACAAACTACACACTGTCACATTGGACCTTGTTTTCAGGTTGCAAGAATGGAATTTCTCACTTTGTCAAACAGCTGGGGAACTTTCCACACCAGCTTTTATAAATAATATACCACGTTCTACACAATATAGTAGCTTTCAGTCTACAGAATAGATGTGATTTGAATTTCCCTGGTTAATAGTAAATGTAAACATTATTCATTCTGACTGCCTCTCTAATATTTCTTAAATGTCTTAAAATATAGGCTGTTTCTATATCACATATCAAATACTGTACTTGTATCAACCAGGGCCCCACCATGGGAAAAGAACTACATATGAAAATGGTATAAATGAGAAAATATAATTTATAAGGATATAAAGTATTTTTCTAAATAAGGGGTATTCTGTCTCTAGTTTCCCCCACCCCCCTTTGGGTTTGTCTCTTATAAGATCTGAAGTGGTCACAGTTCTTCAGCCCATTTA
The DNA here is from genome assembly GCA_004024805.1 of Geosciurus inauris. Lineage (NCBI taxonomy): Eukaryota > Metazoa > Chordata > Mammalia > Rodentia > Sciuridae > Geosciurus > Geosciurus inauris. The sequence continues at coordinate 9,447 of PVHX01012535.1, forward strand.
TAAAACATCGGAATCTTGAAATTAGTGAAATCAAGAGCCCTTGAAGAGCATTTGCATGGGGATTCATTCAGTCTTAGGAACAGATTCCATCACAATGGAAGAGTTTGGAACTGGCTTACGATCTTGCTGGTTCTTCACCAGTGAGGTGAAAATGACACATGACCACTTTACATGATCTGTGTCTTTTAATTCTTTAAAAAGCCTCCTCTGACCCCTCTGAAGCTCCCATCAAGATATCCACGTGAGCACACCTTCTGGAGCCAGTTAAGCATCCTCTGACCCCTCTGAACCTCCCATCAAGATATCCACGTGAACTTCCTAAACAATGAATCCTGGTTAAATCCAGTCATGTCTCCTCCATATTCCTACAGTGATTCTCAAGCAGCACTCTGAACTCTGCTTTGTTTTATGATATGGTGATTTTTATTTATTTTTCTGGCTTAGGGGAAAATCTGATTTTAGTTCTGATTCAATATGACTGATAAGTAATGAATTCCTCACTAGTAAGAATAAGGATTACAAACTTGATTTCAAGATCTGATCATTCAATAATCTCTATTAAGATAGTGGACACCTTATGTGTACCAGATGAAAGATAACAGACAATTTGATCAGTTTGCTTTTTTTAAATCTGTGCAAAAATTTTTCTTGCTTCCATGGGAAACAGTACAGCTCTTAGAGATCTAGTACGAGATTGCATAGGAAAATATTTCACACTTCCACATGTGAGAGTCTCTGTGTGTATATATCATTTTACCTACACTTGTACAGAGTGTATCTTCAGATAATGTTACTAAAATATATTAATTTTTTCTGCTTTAACCCATTATGTCCCATCATCCTTCATATAGGTACCTATAAAAACTTAAATTTTTATGACACCTGTAAAAATACCTAAGCTTTTATAAGTGTCCTATATATAGGACTATGGGACATAGATTAAAAATAGCACTTACTGTCTTTAACATGTGGGTAGGATATTTGCAGAAATAGAGGGTCATATTTTTGGTGTTCACGAGCTTTACTGATCTACTAAAATAACTGATTATGTCAGACAACTCTCAATCTTCCTCCTTTGAGGGGGCAAAGACTTTCTGCCTGATCAAAATTAGTCAGACCCCTCTGAGCCCTCTTCTTAAGTAGGCCTCTACTTTGTCCCCCTTTCCTGATGGTTATGTCTTGCTAAAAAGTTTTAGTAAAAATCATGCTAAGTAGAAAAAGAGAGAATACTACACGCTTGATATCTTCTCTTAATAGTTTTTGATCCACTGACCCACAACCTGCTCCTTAGCTATATAATTCTCAACTTATTCTGTGATGAGAATTCAACCCAGTACTGTGCTGAGAGGTCTCTCTTCTCCTATTAATAGTTCCCGAACAAATTTTTACCACATTAACTCTGGTCAGGCTGTGGGGGTTTGTTGTTCTTGTTGTTGTGTTGTTTTGATTCATTTTGATATTGGAGATTGAACCCAGGGGATTGAATCCAACCACTAAGCCACATCTCTAGCCCTTTTTTATATTTTATTTAGAGTCAGGGTTTTGCTTAGTTACTTAGGGCATCACTATGTTGCTGAGGATGGCTTTGAATTCACAGTCCTCCTGCGTCAGCCTCCCTGCTCAGCCTCTGAAGCCACTCAGATTACAGGTATGTGCTATCACACCTGGCAGGCTACAAGTTTTTTTAAAAAGTATACTCTATGAAATAAGAGTAAGTCATTTTGGTTAAAGTCCTAATTAAAAGGGGTAACTGAAATGATAAGTAATAGTGGTCAAAATATATATACGGCTATGAAGCATAAAAGAATATGGCTTTGTTTTCAACAGGAAAAAGGTAGATTCTAAGATAAAATGACTGGTTATTTCAAAACATAGGCCTTAAACTTGACCCCCTTCACTGACGGATATGCATAGTGCAGTTATAGCAAAAGACAAAACCTAATGGATACAGAAAGTTTAAGAAGTAGATTCTATTTTCCTTTGTTTTTTAGGTATAACTACAAATAATGACACAGAAGAGAGTCAATGATATATGTTAAATTTTTGTCAAAGTTTACAAAGTGCAGCTTTGATGAATTTACTAAAATAAAAAACACTTTTTTATTTCCAAAAAGCATATATTAAAGCAAGACTAGAACTCCAGTTTTCTCTAAGTTACTTCTGTGTTAATTTCAAATACATTTTCACTCTGTAGCTATATTACAACCACTTTAGTTTAGAGAGCTACACTACCTACTACTACTTTGTGTTGATTTGTGTCCACCAATAGATACTTTGCAGTTTTCAACATACTATCTGTGTGAGATTATTTGCAAATAGGATCTTTGCAGATGTAGTCAAGTTAAGATGAGGCCATACTGGATTACAGAGGATGAAAGATAAACGTCTCCCTGTTCTGAAGGCCTTGAAGTACAGTGCACTCTTATGTATTTATAATGATCACTTCATATAATATCATATCTTTGGAATTGTGCCTCAAAATTATTATAATCTTTGGTTTCTAAATACTTTAATTCCTCCTCCTTTCAGAAGTGAATGACCCTCCTTCTTAAGTGAAAGATAAAATGGACCTAACAATATGGATTATCAAATCAAGGCAGGACAAAGAGAAGCTTTTATTTGAGTTTGACCATCACAGTGAACTTCAATAGCCATAAGTATTCTTCCTTCACAACACCACCAATCACTTAAGAGATCTTCCTGAAACTCACTAGCTGTCTGCATATTTTCCTCATTGCCACCTTCATTTCTTGATTCCTTAGTGTGTAGATTACAGGATTCAGAAATGGAGTCAGAACCGCATCAAAGAAGGCCAGGACCTTGTCCAAGTGTGTGGATGAAGATGGCTGTGCATAGACAAATATCAAAGGACCAAAGAACAAGACTACCACAGTGATATGAGCTGAAAGTGTAGACAGAGCCTTGGAGGAACCAGCAGAAGAGTGTTTCTGAACAGTGAGAATGATGACAATATAGGAAATGATCAGTATGAAGAAGGAGCCCACAGAGAAGAAACCATTGTTGGCGGTAACCATGAATTCCAGTCGGTAGGTGTCTGTGCAGGCAAGTTTGATGAACCAAGGAAAGTCACAGTAAAAGCTGTCCAACACATTAGGGCCACAGAAGGGCAACTTTACTACAAAAGCCAACTGAACCACTGAGTGCATAAGGCCAACCACCCAGGCAGCCACTAAAAAGAAGATGCACATTTGTGGGCTCATGATGGTCAGGTAGTGCAGAGGCTTACATATGGCCACGTATCTGTCAAAGGCCATGGCTATGAGCAGCACCATCTCCACTCCACCAATGACATGGATAAAGAAGATCTGGGTGATGCAGCCTCTCAAGGAGATGACTTTGCGCTTCCTGAAAAGGTCATAAATCATCTTGGGGGAGATGACAGAAGAAAAACCCATGTCAATGAAGGAGAGGTTAGCCAAGAGAAAGTACATGGGAGAGTGTAAATGAGGCTCAGAAGCCACCGTGAACACAATGAGGGAGTTTCCCATCATGCTTGCCACATAAAACATGGAGGAGAACCCAAAGAGGAGTAGTTGGATCCCCCAGGAGTTGGTGAGTCCCAGGAACACAAACTCGGATACCACAGTGTGATTTGCTCCATCCATTGGCTTTGCAAGAGGTGCTACCTGATGGAGAACAATAAGAGAAAATGCAAATATGACAACTACATTAATAGACCAGGAAGAGAAAAATCAAAGACATAAAAGTTTATTTATACTTTAGCATTAAAACTGGCTTCACATGCTAATAGTCCCTGAAATATAAATTTGATCACTGTTATATGGATCTCCTCTCTACCACTTATGTTCTGTCTGTATTTAATACAACACCCTGTTTCCTCCCAGCTAGATGCTATGATATTCCTTTGTGAGAAAGAAGATGACCAACATAAGTAATAAGAACTCAAATCAAAATCCTTCTGATTTTGGTCATCCCCAGTCACATGTAACTAATCAGTACTGCATCTACTTTCAAGACAATAAATCTTCATCTGGAAAACACTCCTTTTCTTCCTTGACTTCTAACCCTACTTCTGGGAATGTGGTCATCTTCACTACTAACTTACATTTGCCACATCTATGAAATCTCCCATTATTATTACTAGCATTCATTTTACTGTCCCTTATATTATAATAAACTTGGTGCAAGGCTAACTCATCAAGGAGACCATAAACTTCCTGAAGGTAGCCATTATGACTTATCCATATTTGGGCTCCTAAATCAACAGAAAAGTGGTTCACTGGAAAGTGCAGTACTATGAACTGTTACTATTTTGCATCACCTTATGTACAAAAATTGATAATAAATGTTTAGAAACTTCTCTAGAAATTGGCATTATAATGACACCAATGTTCCTGGTTTTGTATTTTTCCAAAAATCTCTATCCATAAAGGACTGTAAGTTAATGGGGAAAAGAACTGGTCCCTTGATATGGGTAATTTAAGAAGTGCTGCCTTAGGGTACTTGACTCATGTTCTGAAAGGTTTAAGCTAGGAGAATCATCGTAGTATAATAGAAGATATTTTTTCCAAATCTTTGTATAATGATTCATCATGTTATCCTGTAATTATTTAATTTTACTTTGAGAAGCAACATTACAGAAAGAATATGGGGTTTGAATTCACAAAAACAAGATTTGTTCCATGATTCATCCACTGACAGGTTAATTTGGGGCAAGTTAATTAAACTCTTTGAGCTTAAGTTTATGTTTTCCTGAAAGTCAAATTGGTGAAATAATTTGTGTATCTTAATCATATAACTTTAGTATGTATTTGGGAATTTTTTCTTTTTATTTTTTTTCCATGATAGTATTTAATTCATGAGACAAAACTGATGAATGAACAAGAAAATAACATGTTACTGGCCAGCAGAAAACATGAAAATTTCATATCATAAAAGATATTTCAATAACATACTATGCCCCCCCCAAAAAAAAAAACACAAATAGCCCAATCAATAAATGAGCAAGCTGAAGAGGAACTTCACAGAAGAAATACAATTGAGCAGCAATTATACGAAAAGAGGTTCAACATCTCTAGCAATTAGAGAAATGAAAATTAAAACTGCACTGAGATTTCATCTCACTCCAGTCAGAATGACAATTATCAAGAATACAAGTAACAATAAACGTTGGCAAGGATGTGGGGGAAAACATACACTCATACATTGCTGGTGAGACTAGAAATTGGTGCAACCACTCTGGAAAGCAATATGGAGGTTCCTCAGAAAACTTAGAATGGAATCACCATTTGACCCATATACCCCAAAGACTTAAAATCAGTATACTATAGTGATGCAGCCACATCAATGTTTATAGCAGCTCAATTCACAATAGCTAAGCTATGGAACCAACCTAGGTGTCCTTCAACAAATGAATGAATAGAGAAAATGTATCATAATGGAATATTACTCAGCCATAAAGAAGAATGAAATTATGGCATTTGCCCATAAATGGATGAAACTGGAGACTATAAACCAACCTCCAAAAAACCAAAGGCCAAATGTTCTCTCTGATATGTGGATGCTAATACACAATAAAGAAGAAAGGGAAGTTATAATGAAAAGAGGAATGAAGGGAAGAAAGTGGGAATAGACAAAGAGGAATGAAGGGAAGAAAGTGGGAATAGGAAAGGCAATAGAATGAATCAGACATAACTTTCCTATGTTCATATATGAATACATGACCAGTGTAACTCCACATCATATACAACCACAAGAAGAGGAAGTTATACTCCATCTGTTTATGATATGTTAAAATATACTCTACTGGGATATATACCTAAAAATAGCAAAAGTCATATGATTAATATAATATTCACACTCTTTTAGTTATACAAATTAAAAGTGCCTTGTATAATTTTATTTGCTTTCAAAAAGCACTATACTTCTTACTAGTACTTACTATAAATATAATTCATTATTTGTTTAATTTATCATCCCCAAAAAGGCCGCAGACAACACTAAGGACCACATCTGTCTTATTCAAAGTAACAAAAATTCCGAATTACTCCTGATATAAAATGTGGCAAATAAATATTTGCTGAAAAGATGAATAAATCCACTTGTTTGCAGTTATATATTTACCAGATGAGGACAGAATAAAAGGCAGAATGAAAAATTTGTCCTACCAAAAGTCAGAATAGAATTAAAAGGATGTCTTCATCCTAGTCTAGGTGACCTAAATCAATGAGGTCAGCTTTAGGACATACAGATAAATTGAACACTGCTAATTGAGGAAAGTATCTAATCATTTCAGATCAGGAAATTCATTGCCATATGTATTAAATAACTTGAACAAAACAATAAACTTACTTAGTGATAGAGCTTAGACTAGAACCCAAGTGACAAGGTGATGACAGAAGCTGTTGGGGAAAGATGAGCCCATTTTACTGCTCCTCACCGCCACTTAATGACATTGAGGAGTGCTGCTTTAGCCACCAAAATTTACCATCTCAGACAACTCTCAGCTTTCTGATGTCTTGAAAAATATGACAGTTTCCTAAAACAATTGTTATCATTCTCACTGTTCAAGCATATACTCTTACTTGAAATGGGTTTCTGGCTGGGCTCATCACAGAAAATGCCAGTTTAATACTCAACCCTCTATCTCCAGAGGAAACCAAAACCTCTAGAGAGGGTCCAGCAAGCTTTAATTGCTATTAGAGGTTCTAAGAGTGTGTTTTCCTTTGAACTCATCTCTATTTTAGCTCTTATAAGATCTAATAACAATTAAAGAATTTCCATGTGATAATATAATGATTATAGGTTTCAGTATCTGAAAAACCATGTTTCATATTCTTCCACGTAATAATTTGATGGTCTTAAATAACATACATTTCATCTCTGAGCATTTTTCCCATAAGTAAAATGGAGAAAATTAATGTCACAGAAATGAGCATGTGAGCTAATATGACACCAAACATTGTCATTCTTCCTCTAAAATGTATCAAATAATGGAAATAACAATAAAATAATTTTAAATAAATTATTGTATATTAATGTAGTGGAATAAATTATTTGAAATTTTTTGGAAACCAATAAGAATGAACCAGATTTATATTTCTCACCATGAAGAAGTCGTTAAAAGTATATTTAATGGAAAATTTTGGATTATAAAATAGTATCTTCATATAAATCTAGCAAAGTTTTAATTCCATACATACTAAATATTATTAAATATAAATATGAATGCATATACATATATACAGTAAAAGTACAAAAGTTTGAACAGAAAGAATATCCAACTTCATAAACGTGCTTTTCTCTGGGAAGAGAGAGAAAAGAAACTGATAAGACAAGTGAATTCCGCTGTGTTTGTAATGATTTACTACCAAAAAATAAATAGATCTGATCAAAAAATAGCAAATGTTCCTGTGTTAAACCTGGAAGCTAAACACCCAGTACCTGTGATACAGTTAAGGGCACATTTTCAGAGGTAAGTATGTCATATTTCCTTTTTAAATTTCATACATCAACCATATGTCTGCTCCTTTCTCTTTTCCCCTGCTCTCATCAGGTCTCACCAGGGTCACCACAAAGCCTCCACTGCATCCTTCTGCTTCAGCAAGCCTCCATCAGCACTCAAAGCAGCAGCTAATCATCCCATTAGTGGCTTAGCATCCTCTATGCCTCCAGATGAACTGCAACTTTAAGCATTCAAAGCCCCTCTGCAGATGCTACCTTCTAGCTTCATTTTCTACTTCATTTTTTCTAGTTTATTTTTTCATCTCATGATCCAGCATTATAAATGTATTATCTGGCAATCCCAAAAAATAAACATTTCTTCATGCCTTTAAATATACAAGTCCTTCTTTCTCAGCTCCCCTTCCATCATCTCCGACCTTTGCTGTTCACTATCCATGCCTCAGGGAGAGCTTAACACATGCTTTAGCAGACTCCCCTTCCCAACAATCTCTTTACACCATAAGCAGAATCCATACTTGACTCATCTCGATGTTTCTACTCCTAACACTTTATTCATGCCAATAAGTAGCACTGATCACATTACCTTACTGTTAGTTTTACAGTATGAATTGAAGACATGAATTGTGCCATGTGCTTTTTGTAACTGCAACTGCTGACACAATGCACAAAATAAAAAGAGACATCAGAAGAGACATCAAAAATATGATCACCATCAAGAACTGGTTAAATGTTTCAGTGATGAAGAATTTAGACCTCATATATAAAGGTAGCCTGGGAAAATCACATTGCAATTGAAAATCAGAAAATAGGAAAATCAGATCACAATTGAAATAGTGATAGATACAACATATCATGTATTTATAATATCACAGTTTAAGATTAAAATAAGTTATATGGAAATTATTTAAAATGTAAAAATACATCTAGTTATGTAATTAGGGAAGATGGATTTCAAAAATGGTGAAGAGTTCTGAAGTAACCAAAAAAAAAAAAAAAAACAAAGCACAAAATAGAGGATTACAAAGGTGAAGAAGAATTAAGTAAAAAGAAATAAACTATATGAAAATCAAAACCACAAAGAAAAAATGAGAAACACAGACCTCCTTTAAATCAAGTGAGGTCATTTATGAAGTATGATGTGTGTTATTTGCTGGACCTGGACTTCAGAAATAAGCAAATTTTATAGCTATGTCTGAAGTTTTCTTGAGTGCTAAGACTCTTGGAAGAGTTTCTCTATAAGTTTTTATCAGCTACACACAGCTAGCTGTGGGTATATCTGCCTTCTGGCTCTCCTATCCCCATCTACTATGGAAGTAAAATTTGGGAATTTATGGAAAAGTGAATAAAAAAGCAAAGATACTGTAAATATAACCTAATTGGGCAATATTGAATGGAGTCAAACCTAGAAAGTCAGGGTTTATATGTTTTCTCTTGTTTGCAGAAACTATAGAAGAAAAACAAAAAGAAAGATGGGGATAGATCTAAAAATCAAAAAAAGATCAGTAGAGTAAAGAGATCACGGGGTGGGAGGCAGGGAGGAATGGGAAGTGCTGTGGATTGATATTGGCCATTTTATACTGTTATATTGTGTGCATGTACAAATATGTAACATCAAATCCCACCAACATGTTCAACTATAATGCAACAATAAAAAATAGGAGAAAAAAAGTATGTTTTTAAAGATTGTTCTCCAGAACAACAAAAAAAAAAAAAAGATACAAAACACTTTGAAATTCAAAATCACATAAGAAAACAGAAGAATTAATTCAATTTCCTGGTAATTTTGTTTTACTTTAATTTTCCACAACTTATTTTAAAATAACATCTACACTGGCAGCAATTTATTCATCTCTGAATTCTGGATATCTCTTCTATTCTTTGGGCATCTCTTCCATTCTGCAAACTTAAAATTTTCTTAATAAATTTGCTTCTATTTTCACAGTTTGTGTCTCACCTATTTTTTTGATTATTAGTGGACAAACACAATTTTAAATATTTATAATGTATAACATAATGTTTGAATACATTGTAGAATGGCTAAATCAAACTATTTAACATATGTATTAGCACATATGTTTATTGGAGTGAGAAACTTTAAAATCTATTCTTTTCATATATAACATATCATTAATAACTATAGTCATCCTGATGTACAATACATCTCTTAAACTTATTTCTTTGCTAACAGAAATTTTATATTTGACCAACATCTCACCAACCCTTCAACCTCCAAAGCCACAATTTTCCTCTTATGTCTGTCAGTTCAAGTTACCTTCACTCTACATACAAGTGACATGACATACATACCTCATCTCTTTTGAAGCTACAGTGAAGACAAAATTATACCAACCCTTGTTTTCTTAGTTTCATGTGCCACAATTTTTTCTTACCTATTCATGAAATTACAGAGGATGAGCATCATTTACACAGTCATCACTGGAAACAGTGTGATTAACAGCAAGATGAATCCAAAACATCATAAAACTACTTGACTTTTTAACATTTTTCACATTACTCCAACACATTACAACACTGGACTTGGTTGTAAGTCCAGCTCAATTAATCTTTTCTGATTTACACAATTATTTCCTTTTGTCACAATTATTCTCCAGTAGTTCAATTTGTCACCCTAGACACTATCTCCTCTGCCTTAAGATGACACTTGAGCACTATAGGAGATGATGCACGTCCACAAGAATATCTATAACAGAATCATGTCTGACTAAAAAGGTAAAGCTGCTCTCATTATTATATTTATTTCCAGTCCTCCACTTAACCTACAGAAAGAAAAGGGCATCTTCACGGAGTCTGAGATCTTCCTGTGTTCTCTAACACTAAGGGCCATAACATTCTGCCATGGGTGAAATGAAGCAGATTACAGCTCAAGGACAGTGGCCAAGTGACACTGCACAGACATGAGTTTAGACTGTTCTCATGGGTCAAAGGACTTTGTCCCCAGAGACCTATTTGGTTTTACCAGAAAAAACATATGTCCTAACAACTCATAATGAGACACTAGAGAAGAGGAAATGAGAGTAGAGTATTACCTTCTAAACATATCTGTACTATTTTGTTGAACATCTTATAAATATAGATAATGTCTTATAAGGAGCAATTCCTAAAATAGTCATTGGAAAGAAAATTCAGTCTCTATATAATTCAACCACACACACTATTGAATAGAACCGTGGAGAGCAAATCTATATGGGTACTAGGTTGATGTGCATATAAATATTTACTTCTCTGAGTCAGGCATCATGGGGCATGCTTATAATCCCAGCTACCTACAATCTCAGCTACTTAGGAAGCTAAGGAAAGAGGATCACCAGTTCAAGACCATCATGGGAAATTTAGTAAGACCATGATTCAAATTAATTTTAAAAAAGAAAAAAGGCTGGGGTGTGGCTCAGTGGTAGAGCTTTTGCCTAGCATGCATGAGGCCCTGGGCTCAATCCCAGTACTACTAAATAATAAATAAATATTTACTTTTATGGACAAAATGAGAATAAATTTTTCAATAAATAATTCAGGAAAGTAGGATTATTAGGGGAGCAAACAAGGATTTTGACTTTCAATTTGGTACTCTTGTATCAGTCAGGATCCCACCAGGACAAGAGATAGGGCAGTCAAATTAAATAACTGGACATAGCTTAATAGAGAGAATATCCACAAAGCTGTGAACAGTGTAAGGAAAAACGAGGGGTCCTAGGCTAAAGACAGCAGGGGAAACATTACCTCTCCTGAGTCTAAAGGGACAAATGCAAAGAGTAATTGTAAAAAAAATCTAGAAATAAAGCATTTGTGGATGGAGAAGGCCATTAAAGAGTAACACAGCCAGCCCACTGTGTCCCTGAAGGGAAGAAATAAATGAAATTATCTGATCTTGGATCTCAGATCTCTTGCTACAGTTACACTTTAGCCAAAACCCAGAAGAAAACAAAGGACAATGAAACCTGTTTATAAAGCCCAGGGAGGTCAGATTACCAAAGCATGTAAGAACAAAATGTTGAGACTGAGACTAAAGGGACAACCAGAGGCTATCTGTAATATTTGCACGCATTTTTTTTTTTGGTACCAAGGATTGAACCCAGGGGCACTTAACTACTAAACCACATCCCCAGCCCTTTTCTATATCTTATTTAGAAACAGGGTCTCTCTGAGTTGCTTTGGGCCTCATTTAGTTGCTGATACTGGCTTTGAACTTGTGGTCCTCCTGCCTCAGCCTCCCTAGTCGCTGGGATTATAGGCATGTGCCACGGCACCCAGATCACATTCTTCATTTATCAAGGAAACAAACAAGAAGGGAAACATAGAGAATTATTGGTCAGACATGGCAGTGCAAGTTTGTAATCCTAGTGACTTGGGAAACTGAGGCAGGAGGATTTCAAGTTCAAGGCCAGACTGGACAACTTAGTGAGATCTTGTCTCCAAGTATAATTTTCAAAAGAGCTGAGGGAGCCAGGCATGGTGGTGTACACCTGTAATCCCAACAGCTCAGGAATCTGAGGCAGGAGGATCACAAATTGAAAGCCAGCCTCAGCAACAGTGAAGCACAAAGCAAATCAGTGAGACCCTGTCTCTAAATAAAATAAAAATAGGGCTGAGGATGTTGGTCAGTGGTCGAGTGCCCCTGAGTTCAATCCCTAGTATCCACCCCCTAAAAAAAAAAAAGAAAAAAAGCTAAGGGTATAGCTCAGTGGTAGAGCATCCCAGGGTTAAATCCCCATTATCAAAGGAAAGAAGGAAGGAAGGAAGGAAGGAAGGAAGGAAGGAAGGAAGGAAGGAAGGAAGGAAGGAAGGAAGGGAGGGAGGGAGGCAGGCGAAAGGACAAGAATTATTAGTGATATACTCCAAAAATTAGAGCCACCATGAGGGTACTTCTTATGAATTAACGAGGAAAATATAATTAATACAACACATTGCTCCATAATCTCCATAATCTCCACTTTGTATAGTTATTCATAAGGGCTATTTTGACAAAAGAATTTCTCTCATTTCACATTATCTTTCATCAGACCTATACTAGAGACTGTACTCCACTTTGTGGAATGAACAAAGCTTCTTTCCTGTAGGATATTAATCTTGACATGATCATTTATTTAATGGGATGCCACTGTTTTCTGTTGATGAGAACTATTGGGCAAAGGAGTACTAAGAAGCATCCAATGGATCCCCTTAGTTCTGGATTTAATATTCCTTGTCCCCCTGGTATACAGGAGGAATCAAATTTCAACCTTGTAATTGGGATATGTCATCCCAATAAGCAGTACTGTCCTTTACTTAAAAAAAAAAAAATGCTGCCCTGGAACTCATGTCATAAAGACTCTAAACTGACCTCTCTCCAGTCATACCCACCAACATGAAATGGAGATTTTGAGAAGCAAAAGACTGATATCTACCTTGACCCCACTTCCCTCCTTATTGACCTTTTTCTGATTCTCAAACATTCCCAAATCCATAAACATGGCTTTTGAAGATTAGGTAGAAATGTGCATGTATCATTATAACACACATTTGTCAACAAAGAAGAATATAACATACTATACCCAAGATTTAATTACCTTGACATATAACCTTAAATATTTCAACAAATGACTCATGAGTTTCCATTTTAACTCTTTCCTCAGACCACAAAATGTCAGAGACAGACAATTTCTGAACTTTGGTTCACGACATGAAGAACCCCAAGTAGTCAGAGGCTATTATCAGCTGTATTCCCTGTGGAAGATTCTTCCCAAGGACCTCCAATCCCACTAAACAGGGTTCACAAGAATAGGAGGCATACAGGCACCATGGTGTACACCTGTAATCCCAGCAACTCAGGAGGCTGAGGCAGGAGGATCTAAGTTCAAGGACTCCTGTTCAGTAGAGTATCTCTTTCTTAACTGAAGCCTCTCTTCCACCTAGGGACTGGCACATATTAATTAAGGCAAGGGTGTATTATAGTGGCTTGAGAGTGCCCTTTCTAGGCCCAATATTGATTAGGCTACTACTCAATATTATGCAGATATAAAAGAATTAATTACCTTGGTCTAGGAGAGGCATTAGCCACATGTGAGGTTGATGTGTAAGATTTCCTTAGAATCAAGACATATAATGTGTATAGAGAAAGGATAAAAATTATCCTACTAACTTTATATTGACCATATGTTTATTTCAAGTAATATAGACCTTACTGCATGTTGTAATTTACATAGCATTTATGGTATGTTATCTTATTTCCAGGTCATAGAGTTAAAAGTTTTACAAAGTAAAAAAAAAAAAAAAAGACATAAATCTTGCCCATACATTGTTCAGTTTTACATTAGTGACCATTAGTGACTTTTTTCACCTTTTATATATTCTGGCATATAAATAGATATGCTACAAATGTCACTATATATTGCCACTGATTTTACAGATGCACCAAATCAATTAGACAACATGCAAAGCATTTAACAGTGAGTGGTTTAGACTTATGGAGTACAAATAAAGCCAGTAAATTCAATGCATATCAATCCATTGTTATACTTCATTTCCTATAAAAATGTGTCCAGAACTGAAATTACACTCTAGTAATAGATAATGCAAGAGAGAGATTCTATAAGTTCATGAACTGTAGTGCTAGAAGAAGCACTATGGATGGGAAGGAAAAGTCAGGACCTAAGATAAATGTACATCTCTGTGAAAACAAGACTTTAAGCCTTCCATAAAATAAGAGCTTAACTCTATTCCACCTATCACACAGTGAACAGCTAATCCAGTGAAGGCGTGATGAAGTATGGTACCACAGTATACAAAGGATTTACCTTCATGTTGGTGGTCTGGGCATGAACAGTGATGGTACCAGAAAACCCTGAGTGAGGGGAAACTGTTGTTGATTATATACAAAGACTTTGTGCTATATGGTCACTATTTAATACCAATTAAGCACCTATTAAATATTTATTTAACATTTAGTGCCAATTAATGAGTCCTAGGGTAGACAGGGAAGGCAGCCGACTGATGTTACAAGGATGAATCATTTTGTTCTTATACAGAGAATAACTTCTAACATCATTTTTCATAGGACATAAATATCTTAATTCCCCAGAGTCTTTCTGAAAAATCCAGCTATATTCTTTCTGCAGAACCTCTTCTTTTTTTTTATTCCTCGGGGGCACTCTACCACTGAGCTAAGTTCCCAGGACTTTTTGTTTTGGGGGCTTTGTTGTTGTTGTTGTTGTTGTTGTTGTTGTTGTTGAGACAACACTAAGTTGCTTAGGGCCTTGATATGTTGCTGAGGCTGGCCTTAAAATTACAATCCCCTCCCTCAGTCTCCTGAGTCTCTGGGATTATAGGCATGTACCATTGTGCCAGCCTCTGCAGAACCTCATGTCAGTAATTTTATGACCTTCATTCTTTGGCCATGCCAACCAACCCAACCATTCATTTGCCCTACCTCCAAGGGTAGTGCACAATGGATTCCCTGAAGTTCTTTGCATTAAAAGGGTTTTACTTCACCATTATTCTCAGGACAATCTCAGAGTCTGTTTTAACAATGCAGTGAACATTCACTTACATGACATGTTTATCCATTTGGATTAACCATTCATAATCCAAACTCACTGTTAATTGATCATATAGAACATGCTCACTGGAATAGAAAGAGATGTTGAAGGAGGTGGATGCCATAGGAATCTAAGTCTGCTATTCCTGAAGGTTATTTTTTGCCTCCAGGCTGCCTAGAGAGATTTTTCTTGCTCCAGACACAACTTAAACCTGGAAGCTTATGAATTCACCAATAAATAGGTTGGAGCAACACACTCATGTACAGTATACACTGCCTCCAAAATCCAAAGAGATTAGGTGAGGACTGAGTTTCTTTCTCTGTGATGTGGCAACTTTAAAAAAGACAATATGACATGGCTCAAACCACTTAGAGATAAAAGTCACTAATATTGGAGATCCCTGAATATATGCAGGATTCATCTTCCATTATTTATAACACGTATGTCTTAGTAAGGCATCTAGGATACTTACTACTTCTGGTTCATCAAGTCCAGTTATCATGATATTATTACAGCAGCGGACCAACATAATATTCCATATATACCAATGCCCTCCAGATCTTTTTCTAGCAGTAATATAAGAAGGATAAAAAAAAAACTGTATCACAGGTTGGATTCCCTGGGAACTAGACTCTGAGATGTAGATCAGCATGCATCAAGTTTATCCGAGAGTGCTCTCAGGATCAATTCTATTTGGGGATAGGAGGTAAGCCAGATGCAGCAGAGGGAGAAGCTAGACAACAGTAGAATTATAATATGGTTTCATACCCCTTTCAGAAAGTTCTGCAGCTGGAAATAGCTTTGATAATTGTCCCAAGTAGACTACTAATAAATCGTCATATTCAAAACTACCACAAAGTGAGGGCATAGCCTTAGATAAGTCAGCTCTCCTTAGCAAAGACTGCAGAAGAGGGAAGATTGATTAGAAACATCAGACAATAGTACTTCTACCACATGGGGACTCAACTCTTCTGTCCTAAGGATGGAATCTGGGTAGAACAACACAGCATACATGAATTCCACCCTGGAGTCACTTGCATGTTTATGTTTCACCTGAGTTCTCTACCAACTGAGCACTCTACCAACTGAGCTATACCACAGCCCCTCTCCACCAATTTCTCTAATACCACGGAATATGCCAGATAGTATGGCCTATGCAGCAAGGCTATTTTACAAAGTCTTGACTACTGCAAAAAATACATATATTTTACATATCTGCATCCCACTCAAGGATGTTAGCCTTTCATATCTTCCAGTATATAGACTGGAGTGGTATTCCTGATTATAGAATAGCCTTCCTCCAAAGAAACCTACCTGGCATAGTGCTTGCTAATCAGTGTTGGAAGACAGAAGATGCAATCATTTTCCTTTACTTTGAAAAGAATGGAGGAGTGCAGCCATGCTGGCACGGAGGTACAGCCCCCCATCTACTAACGTATGGCTCCCCCAGCTTGCCTCCATCTTGAAACACTGTACCCCCTGCCACAGTCCCCCCAACCACGTGGCAGTCTCCACCTTGGGACAAGAGACAGGGCCTGGAGGCATCAGCCCGCCATACCACTGCTCGCCACAGCACTGTATCTCCAAACAGGAAGCCCAACACCATTACACAACCTAAACTCAGCTCCATCTCTGAAAGCAGTCACCTCCATCTTGGGACACCTCTGCCACCATCTTGGGTTACTTCCACTTCAGCCACCACAATCTTTAGATGAGGAGCTTCCACCTTAGGACACTGGCCAGGGCTAGAAGCCCAACATCAAGGCACCTACAGGTTTGAGGCTGCCGCTGCCACCAACTGAAAACATAGCCACTTCTATCTAGGGACAAGAGCCAGGAAGACCACCAAGGTCCCCACAGGCTTGGTTACATCAGGGATATCACTGCCAGCCAACTTAATTCCCCTTTGACTATTCCTATGATCTAATATCTATGTATTCTCACTTCCTACCTCATAAACACCATATCCCACACATCTCTCTTTGTCCACCATTAGAAACTGTAGCCCCATTGGCAAACCTACTATTTATATTGTAGATAATAATCGAACACATCATTTCTGTTTATTGCAACAAAACTGTAATCATCTAAATAGGAGCTATTTGGTTTAAGACTGCATATTGTTTTATTGGGTGCTATTAATATTGATCTCCCCCTTAAAGGAGAGGTATTGGAAACCTGCAGGATCACTATAAGCTTATAGGGTAGAAAATCTAATACTTGATCTGCACAGCTAGAGGAGAAGACACATAAACAATATGAAAACAACAAGTGAAGAAAGTGCCCAAACAAACCAAGATGCTACAATAATAGAATCCATTGACAGCACAATAGAAGAAATGTCAGAGAAGGAGTTCAGAATGTACATAATTAAAGTGATCTGCAAAGCAAATACAGGCAACAAATGATCACTCCAATAAAGAGATAAGAGAGTAAATACAGGCAGCAAAAGATTAAGAAAGAGATAGAGGAGCTGGAGTTGTGGCTCAGTGGTAGAGCACTTGACTAACATGTGTGAGGCACTGGGTTCAATTCTCAGCACCACATATAAATAAAATAAAATAAAATAAAAATCCATCAACAACTAATAAAAATATTTTTAAAAAAGAGAAAGAGATACAGATTCTGAAAAAAAAAAACAGAAATCCTTGAAATGAAAGAAACAATAGACCAAATTAAAAATTCAATAGAAGCATTACCAACAGACAAGATTGCTTGAAAGACAGAGCCTCAGCAATGAAGGCAAAATATATAATCTTGAAAATAAAGTTGACCACACAATGAAGATGGTAAGAAACCATGAACATAACATCCAAATTTTATGGGATAACATGAAAAGACCAAAACTAAGAATTATCAAGCTAGAGGAAGGCACAGAGATATAAACCAAAGGAATGCACAATCTCTTCAATGAAATATCAGAAAATTGCCCAAACATGAAGAATGGTTGGAAAATCAAATACAAGATGCTTATAGGACACTAAATGTACAAAATTACAACAGCCTCACACCAAGGTACATTATAATGAGAATGCCTAGCATACAGAATGAGGATAGAATTTTAAAAGCCACAAAAGAGAAGTTTCAGATTACATACAGAGGGAAACCAATTCAGATCTCAGCAGATTTTTCAACCCAGATCCTCAAAGCTAGGAGATCCTGCAATGACATATACCAACTTCTGAAAGAAAATGGATGCCAGGGGCTGGGGCTGTAACTGGTGGCACAGTGCTTGCCTAATGTGTGAGGCATTGGGTTCGATCCTTAGCAACACATAAAAATAAACAAATAAAAGTGTGCTGTCCATCTACAATTACAAAAAGAATTTTTTTAAGAAGAAAGAAGAAAATGGATACCAACCAAGAATCTTATATCCAGCAAAATTAAGCTTCAGATTTGATGATGAAATAAAAACCTTCCATGATAAACAAAAATTAAAAGAATGTACAATTAGAAAGCCTCCACTACAGAACATTCTCAGAAAAATATTCCATGAGGAGGAAATGAAAATGAACAATGAAAATCAGCAAAGCGAGCAACTACACTAAAGGAAAAGCCAATCAAAGAAAAAACCAAGTCAAGTAAAAAACCAAAATGACCAGAAATAACAAACCATATTTCAATAATAACCCTGAATGTTAATGGCTTAAACTTATCAATTAAAAGACACAGATTGGAAGATTGGATTTTAAAAAATCCAAGAATATGCTGCCTTCAAGAGGCTCATCTCATAGGAAAAGATATGCACAAATTGGTGCAACCACTATGGAAAGCAGTATGGAGATTCCTCAGAAAACTTGGAATGGAATCATTTGACCCAGCTATCCCACTCCTCCATTTATACCCAAAGGACTTAAAATCAGCATACTACAGTGATGCAGCCACATCAATGTTTATAGCAGCTCAATTCACCATAGCTAAACTATGGAACCAACCTAGATGCCCTTCAACAGATGAATGGATAAAAAAAAAAAAAAATCTGGTACATATACACAATGGAATATTACTCAGCCTTAAAGAAGAATGAAATTATGGCATTTGCAGTTAAATAGATGGAATTAGACAATACCATGCTAAGTGAAATAAGCTAATCCCAAAAAAACAAATGCCGAATGTTTTCTCTGATAAGCGGGTGCTGTTCCATAGCCGAACCAGGGGGCAGAAGGAAAGAATGAAGGAACTTTGGATTGTACAGAAGGAAGTGAGGGGAGGGGTGGAGTGGTGGGGATAGGAAGGACAGTAGAAGGAAACAGACATTATTACCCTATATACATGTATGATTATACTACTTGTGTGACTCAGCTCCATGTATAGCCAGAATAATGAGAAGTTATGCTCCATTTGTGTATAATGTCTCAAAATGCATTCTACTGACACTTATAACTAATTAGAACAAATTTTAAAAAGAAAAAAATGTCCTGAAATGCTCCAGACTAAACTCCTAAAATTTTTAGTGATGTGACAATTTAATAATTCTTCATAAAGCTAATTTGCACCTTTGAGAGCACATATGCATTACCAAAGCATCCAAAACTTGCCAATTCTTATTTATCTGGTTTTGAAGAATGGTATCTTAAGACAATGGACCATTATGGTGGTTTATAAAACACTCAAATGGTCCAGACCTCTTTAGACTATATTGTGACAAAGGATAAAACTGTAAATGTATATGTAGTCCATTCCAAGAAAATGCTACTTCTAATTCTCCCTTCTGAAAGAAATGCAAAAGAAAGTTTACCAGATCAGTGGTCACATATCATAAACTCAGACTATGTTAAACTGCTCCAGCAAAAATACCATCATTGGCACAGAAGCTGCATAAGATTACTATTGGGTTGAATTTATAATGGTTCACTGTCATTCTCTAGGTACTGTCTAAATTTTGTAGGGGACACACTGGTAAATTAAGTGGAGATAAGACAGGGATCATCATTTCCATATTTTGAGGATATCTTTTTACTACCACTACTACTAAAAAATACAAGAGAAATTCTGAAACACTTAGCATGGGAATAGAATATTTTCAGTGCCTTCACCAATATGATAGCTACAACTTAGAAGGCAAGAAAACAGTGTGGTAGTTGAACCAATTACCAAGCACATACATTCCAATTATACTTTCAGGAAATGGTGTGACCATCATCACTGAGGTTGTCAGTTGGTAAACCCAATATACATCTGATCAGGACTAGGATTCCATGTATTACCTAACTCCTACAAGCTTCCACTCAAACAAGAGAGCAATGATGACCCTTTAGGAATGTAAGTCCAAATGTCAACAATCTTTAAATGATGTGCTATTTTTTCCTGGTATTTGATTATGCAAATAAATGGTCATAGGTACCTTTGGGCAAAGTAGCAATAGAATCATTACCAGATATATAGACTTATGAAGCTGTTGCACAGTATTTTTATCAAAGCAGCCTTGGTAATATCATGTCTCCTCAGCCCTTTCCAGAGGGGTAGAGTGAAGGATTATCTAGATAGGTTACATACTGAAGTCACTCAAATATCTTCCTGAGCTTTTACTTTTCTCTCTATAATCTATCAGGGAAATTCCAGAATTTTAACTTCCCTGATAGTAAGGAATGCATAGAATAAAATACTTGGTTGATTATACATACATAATGACTATTTGTAAACTGACCCATAAATTTTGGGTTTTGGTAATGATGAGGTCACAAGAGGAAGATCCACAAATAGTGATTGCTTTTTTTCTTTTTATTGGTTCTTTTTAGTTATACATAACATTAGGATTCATTTTGACAAAATTATAATACCATGGAATATAATTTGTTCTAATTCAGTCCCTAGTACTTCCCCTTTCCCTCTCCTTGTTCCCTTCCCTCTACTCTAATAATCTGTCTGCTATTTACTTATAGTTTTTTTAATTAGTGTCTTGTGGATATATACATGATGGTGAGATTCACATGATGGTGGTGGTATATTCATATACATACATAGGAATATTAGTACAGATTCATTCTACTGTTCTTTTTTTTACCACATCCCTCTTCCTTCCCCTTCAAAGATGGGTGGAGTACAGGAAGAAAATGCTTTCAAGTAAAAAACATATATGTATTCTGATACCTTAATTACTAAAGAATCACTGTGAAGGGATTATGATAACAGATCCTAAATTCAAACTACCAGACTTGGACCCTAACCTTATTGCCTAATAGACCTTGAGGGTAGTTAGTATCTCCGTGCCCCAGACTCTTTCTCTGTATGTGGATAATGAAAGAACCTGCTACAAAAATTTCAAAGTAAATCACTTAGAAAAATGTCTGGACCATGATAAGTACTATGTGAGTCACATCAGTTGTTCCTTCCTCTAGCTTACAAACGATGAGAAACAATCATAACGCCATCACCTTAAAAAGAGAACTTCAATCAATAGGGTCCTTTCTAATCTGTAGTAACCAAGTTAGATAACAAGCTGCACAATTTTTAGACAAAGAATTTTCACACAATTTTACTAATATTTCATTTTCTATTTTCTGAAATATTTGAAATTTATCTTTCTGAGAAAGAAGCATAATATTTTTAATGTGACTTAATTAAGCACAGTACACAATTCACCAATCACGTTTCCCACAGAAAGGAAGCATCATGAATGGCCACTACCTGCATGTACGGAAATGTTACAACGAATCCCATTAATATGTACAATTAATACATGTTAATTTTTAAAGTTTTTTTTTAAAAAATGAGTAAGAAAAGTATGAATAGGAAGCTGGCCTTTCCAGATGTTAAACTTACCATAAATCCACTGTCTTCAAGGATAAAGTTTGGCTCTCCCGCTGTGGCGGCTCCCCGCAGTGCGCAAGCGCAGAGTGGCTGGAAACCTGCGCATGCGTGGGGACCAGGCGTGAATGCTTACGTCTAGGCTGGGGGACCGCCAGCCTTACCCGCAGTGCTGTTCAGGTGCTCTATTTCCACCTCAACGAAAGAGAGGTGTTGCTTCATCGAGGAAATCCCCAACAAAACCATGGTTATCAGCAAACATGGAACCCAGATGCAGGGCAAGCAAAAGGAATTCTTTCATCTGACCCCTGATGCTGGCATGCAGGGGGAGGTGAAGGACTCCGAAGGCAAGGTGGTACTATCCAGGCATTGGGGCTCCGGCCAGCTATGTTCACCTCTCACGTTCCTGGTGAACATTAGCTCTGTCTGCCCTCCAACTCCACCAGAACGGCCCTCTTCGCTGGTGCTAAACCGTGTGTGCCCCTGGATATCCAGGTTGGACAGCATACCAACATCTACCCTGAGATTGCAGCTAAGGATAAACTGACGGTACTGCAGCTCAGTGCTTGCCAGTTTCATGATCAAGTGGAACAGATCCAGAAGAAGCAGCATTACCGGAGGTATCCTGAAAAGCACTTCCCTCTAACCAGTGAGAGCACCAACCTGTGGTCCTGTGGTCGTCCGTGGCTCAAACTGTCATCCTTATCCTCACTGATATTTGGCAGATAAGCTACCTCAAAAGCTTCTCTGAGGGACCTGCGGTGGCAGTTCAGTGGTAGAGCACTTGCCTAGCACATGTGAGGCACTGGGTTCGATCCTCAGCATACCACATAAAAGTAAATGAAAGTATTGTGTCCATCTATAAGGGAAAAAAAAACCTGAACCACCTAGATTTTAAGAATGAAGTAAATGAAAAAGAATATGACTCCTTGATTCTATGGCAACAAATCGTTCAGTTCAGCAACTTGTTTAAACTAAGTTTAAAGGACACAGGACATTGCTGGAAGACTTCAAATTCTATTTTAGGGCTTATGAGGAGTTGGAACTAATCCAACACCAAGTATTGTTTCTTTTGCCTCTAGTGATTTCCCTGTCCTCTCACAAAATGAGCAAATGACCTTGTTTTGTCTTCATCTGATTATCTAGTAGGTGATTGGCATACCCCACAAAGGAGACCCTGCCTCATTGTTCTCTGGCCAGTTCTGGGTTCACTCAGTGGCTTTTGGGAATGTAAATAAGGGGCAGGTCTTGGCCCCAGAGGATTGAGATGTTTTTCTATATATCAGAACTATTTGTTTTTCTAAATTATATATTTTCCTTCCTGGTTAAAGTATTACTCCCTATAACTAGCTGAAAACACCAATCCAGTCCCTAGGCATTCCTGTTTATTCACACATTTTTAATAACTGCCATGGAAGCCTTCAAGATTTTAGCAGTCTGTGGGCCAGAAAGCAGCTGCCCTCAAGGCCAAACAGAAAGCCTAGCAGAATTCTCTTGGAAACCTGTGATTCTCATAGCACCTTAGAATCAGAGATACAACAGTGGCAGAGCCAGTGTGAGCAATGCACTCTTACCCTCCCTCTTCTCCTCACTTCAAGGAACCAAATTTGGTTCTTTGTTTATATTTTTTTTTCAATGAAATAAAACGTCTTCTACTAATTGTGTTTGAGATGAAATAAGAGGTTGTGGGCAGAAGGCGGCAAAAAAGGGAAAGAGCAAAGATTCTTGGTCTGCCTGAAGGGGTGACCTGTAATGGACTTTAATGTGGACTTGTGCTAGGGCTCAGCTTGGATGGGCCTCTTTCCAGGGGCCTGGGGGTGGACAGAGTGGTTGCTTAACCATTCTCAGAAGCTGACCAAGTAAAGAACATGTCAGCAAGGACATGTGAGGAAATTAAGTACTTGGTTTCTTAGTCCCTGAATCATAAATGTGAATAGCTAATGCCCTTCTCCTATATTAAAACTTCATGATTAGTTGTCCATTCTTAACATTTTGTTTCATAATTTTATTATATATAAAGGTGAGGTATTTGGAATATTATTTATTAAAATTACTTTATCTGACCTGCAAAAAAAGAATATGGTTTGGACAAAGCAATAAACAAATAGAACACTTGATGAAATAATTCCAGAAATAGGTCTCGAAATATATAATATTTTAATGTATTAAAATATATCGCTTCAATTCAAAGGAAAGAAATGGAACAAATGGCTATTTATGCAAAAATAATGCAAATGCAAGCCTTGCCCTATCATATAGAAATTCAAAATAGATTAAATATTGATATTTTATAGGGGGAAGGAAGCATTGTTAACTGTGTTATTCAGGGGGAGTTCAGGCCCATATAGTAAATTTTAATTAAGGGACCATATAAACACAACTGTAGACAAAAGAATACTACTTAGTAGTGAGGTTTAAATTTTTGTAATTAAAAAAAATGACTTAAAATTCAGCCTTGGTAAGTCTTGAACAAAGAAATGTATGGTAGTGATAGAAATTAGGGAAAAATTTAAGAATAATAAGGAAATAGTAATGACAACTTACTCAGAGGAAGGAATAAAAAAGAAGTATATAAAGCTCTATTACTCAAAATTAAGCCTACAAAAAATATCAGAGTGAAATGTGAGCACAAATTCAAATATAAAATTGATCTGAGCCAGGCATGGTGGCACATGCCTGTAATCCCAGCACTTCTGGACGCTGAGACCAGAGAATCACAAATTCAAACGGCGAGGCACTAAGCAACTCAGTGAGACCCTGTCTCTAAATAAAACACAGAATCGGGCTAGGGATGTGACTCATTGCTCAAGCACCACTAAATTCAATCCCCAGTATCAAAAAAATGGATTTGAAAGTGAAAGGGCACTGATTACCTAGTAACCAACTTAGCTTCTGGTGCTTGGTTCTCCCTGATGATTTCTAATGATGTGCCTTTGGACAAATTGCAGTCATCCTCGTCCTCGGTTTTTTTTTTTTTTTTTTTTTCTTTTTTAGCATGTATAACTTGAGGAGATCCGGAGAAATGTTATCAGTAATTCACTCCAATTTTAAATTCTAATAGTCTACATATACAAATAACAGTGTCCCCAATTGTGAGACAGAGGAGTCTGATAAAGAGGAAAAAGATGTACACACTGGGGCAATAAAAAGCAAAAAAAAGTAGAAACAAAAGAATTAAAATCAAGGTAGTTAATAAACAGATTAAATATTATATAAATACATAGTTTGTCTATCAACAGACTAATCTATCCAATATAGGAAAAGATAAATATTTATTATCTGCTCAATTATATGACACCATCCTAGAGTATAGACTATCTACATGGTTGATTACAAAAGACATATGATTTTATTTTTAACAATTTAATGTACAGAGTGTCACACAATAACATTACTTCTAATCTGATGGTAAAATAGACACCACAATTTAGTAGTTAGTAGATTTCTGTGCATGTAAGATGTCATAAGCCTTCAGTATTTCTCTGAAATTGCATCTTTTCTGTGACCACCATGAGGAAGAATCTATACTCCCATGTCTTCGTAGGCAATCCATTTATGAAATCTTTCTATAATGCATAAGATGGCTGCATAGTCTCCTCATTGCCACTTTCATGTCTTTGTTCCTGAATGTATAGATGACTGGATTCAAAAAAGGAGTGATAAATGCATCAAAAATAGCAAGATATTTATCCAGGTCTGATGTGGGAGAAGGCCATGTGTAGAAAAACATGAGTGGCCCAAAGAACAAGACAACCACAGTGACATGAGCTGACAGAGTAGAGAGTGCCTTGGATAAACCACCCGGAGAGTGTGTCCAAACAGTGAACAGAATGAAGATATAGGAAATGACTAGCAAGACAAAGGAGCCCACAGAAATGAGTCCACTGTTGACAGTGACCATGAACTCAAGTTCTCGAGTGTTTGTGCAAGCAAGTCTGAGGAGCCGGGGAAGGTCACAGTAAAAACTGTCAAATATATTAGGGCCACAGAAAGGTAAATCTACCACAAAAACTAATTGGACTGATGAGTGGATAACACCAATGATCCAGGAAGTGACTAAAAAGTATAGACACATTTTCGGACTCATGATGGTCAGGTAGTGCAGAGGCTTGCATATGGCCACATATCTATCGAAGGCCATGGCTATGAGCAGCACCATCTCAGTGCCCCCAACAGCATGACTGAAGAAGATCTGGGTAATACATCCCCAAAATGAGATGGTTTTGTGCTTCTTGAAAATATCACAAATCATCTTAGGAGCTGTGATTGAGC
Source organism: Geosciurus inauris (assembly GCA_004024805.1). Classification (NCBI taxonomy): domain Eukaryota; kingdom Metazoa; phylum Chordata; class Mammalia; order Rodentia; family Sciuridae; genus Geosciurus; species Geosciurus inauris. Next base: position 35,441 of record PVHX01012535.1, read on the forward strand.
AAAATACCATATCAATGACTGAGAGGTTAGCCAGGAGAAAATACATGGGGGAATGCAGGTGAGCATCCAAGGTTACAGTGAATACGATGACAAGGTTTCCCATTATACTTGAAAAGTAGAACAACAAGGAGAAGACAAGAAGGATAAACTGAATCTCCCATGAATCAGTGAGTCCCAGGAACACAAACTCTGATACTACAGAGTGATTCATTCCATCCATTGCCTCAGAGAACAGCATCAGTCTTCATGTTCCCTAAGGGAAGAAAGAAAATGCACAAGTACTCAAGAAAGTACTTGAGTACTCAAGAAAGCAAACCTCTAACCATGGAAATAATTATCCTATTAACAGCTCACATAGCAAAATAACCTCAGCACATGCACACTAGTCTTCTACTTAGTTGGCTCCTAAATGGCAGTATGATTTTCAAAACTGCTACTACTAAGTTAGTTCCATCTCTCGACCTATTTCCCTTCTGCTTTTGTTTAGTATTACATAAATACTTTCTATTTCCTACTGCTCAGGATGTTCTACCCAGATAATATCTAAGGTCATCTTCAAATACTTTAGACTTTGATTTCTTATGAATGGACAGATTTCAACCAGTTATATGAGCCATCTTACAATTACTCATATGAGGGGCTGGGATTGTGGCACAGTGGTAGCGTGCTCGCCTAGCACGCGTGAGGCACTGGGTTCAATCCTCAGCACCACATAAAAATAAAATAAAGATATTCTGTCCACCTACAACTAAAAAAATAAATAAATATTTTTTAAAAAATTACTCATATGCAGCATAGAGTTTTCAAAGTTTCTGCTCTGTTATTTATATTGCTCAACTGAACTTCAAAAATTTCACTTCTTTCTTCAACTTTTAAATTTTCTCTCATTCTATTCGCTAGCTCACAGAATCCAATTTTCAAAATACCAGCTAAAACTCCCTCGTTTGTGAAATGTTCCCAATCCGCCTAAATTTCTATATGCTCTCTGCACTAGTAGCATTTATTTTACATTGCCTCTCACAATTATATAAACATCCATCTCTCCAATTAAAATATAGCTTCTCAGGTACAGGAATCATGTTTGGCCCACATGTGCAGCCCCCACCACCATCACAATCACCAACAGTGAGTAACACAGTCATGTAAGTGCTTCACACCTGTTGAATGAAGAAATAAATCAGTGGGACTAAAGGATGGCACTGGAATTAAGACAGTATATCATGATTCAGTGAGGTTCATATGAATAGTATGCAAATAAAGAGTCATCATAAAATTGCAAAGTCATTCCTGTAATTATTTAACCACACAAAGAAACAGATGCAGAAGAAAATTCTGTCATAAAAACAAATATGAATCTCAATTTTAATTTTTAAAAATCAATAAAGGGCTTATGTTTCAACAATAAAGGAGATTAATTTATTGTATAACTGATATTATAAAACCTATTTCTTACATAAAATATAGGATTAGCTGAGATGAATAATGTCCTCTAATGTAGCTACTCTCACCCATTCAGCTCCCAATGATAAGAACTATTACATAAAAGCAATCTTTTTTTATCAAAATATATTTGGATTGGAAAAAAGAATGATAAATAAAATATTGGATGAAAAGATCAAAACATTGTCTAAGTCTGTCCTTGGGGAGAGGGCGATGACTGAATTATAAAGCTCATAAATGAAAGTAAGGGCAATGGCCAAATCCCAGCATGAGGAGGTAAGACAATTGTAGAGTTCTTTAGGGATAAAGAGCAACTGCCAAAGATAAACCATCAGAGTTCCACTGTTCAATGAGGTGTTCCTAATTTAACTCAACATTTATGTTTCATGAGTGAAATAATTTACCTATGAAAATACAGAAGAAATAATCTTCTCAATATCAAAAAGGTAATTGTTGGGAAAGTTTACACTAAAACCAAGAGCCCCTGACTCCCATTGAAAGATCTTTACAATAAATAGCTTATGTATTCTTTTCCTATCACTGCTGTAACAAGTCACCACAAATGTGATGGCTTAAAACACACACACAATTATCTTACATTTCTGAAGGCAAGAAAACTGGTATGAGTCTTTGGAGCTAAAAATCAAGATGTCAGCAGAATCACTTTTTTTCTGAAGGTTCTAGGAGAGGATCTGTTTCTTTGCCTTTTCCAGCTTCTGGAGGCTGCCTGTATTTCCTGGCTCATGGACCCCTTCTCCCTCCTCAGAGTGCAAATTCCAGCCTCTACCTCTGTCAACACATCTCCTCTCTGATTCTGACTTTCCTGATTTCCTCTTATAATTACCCCTGAGACTATATTGAGCAGGCTCAGGCAATTCAGGACAATTTAAATCTCAAGATTCTTAAATTAATTATATCTGCAAAGTACCTTTTTGCCATTCAAGGTAATATTCACAAATCCAGGGATGAGGATGTGGACATCTTTGAAGGTACCCCAGTATTTTAAGGAGAAAAGTTAAATCTTAATTTAAGCAATTAATCTGACAAAGTGGTTTCATGCAGCCTGTGAGGACATTAGAAGAGATATTGAGAGATGAGAGATAGATGGTACATCCTGACTTGTGTCCTGTGACTATGTATAGATAATCTTTGCCTCCAGTTATGCATAAGACCAAGACTGGATAATTAATGCCCATCCATTATAAGGAATAAATGATAATAAGTCAACCAATATCTTTTAGAAAAGCAGGTATATAATTGACTTCTGGATGGTTCTATGAAATATTTTTCTCATTAATTCAGTAAATATTTTGAAAAGCCAGAATGCCAGATACAATTCCAGAAGTTGAGGATACACCATTGACAAAAACTCTTGATTTTGTCTAATGCACATTCACCATAGAAAATGCAGTTCTGTTATTATGTACAGATATTGCTTCTCCAGAAAGGGCAAGAAAACTTGAAGAAATTCTATAATTCATCAACACTCGGGAAGCCCCAAACACTCTGCTTGCTACTAGGTCAATTTTCACTTTCAGGAAGTCTCTTCTTGGTGATTCTGACTTCTTTTATCTGAATTCTTGTATTGATATCTGCTATTACTCTATGTAAATTTTCAATGATTTTGTCTAATAAATATGTATTGGGTTTATCTTCCCACATATATTTATAAAACACTAGGAGTGGGTTTCATGTATCATAATTCTTCATACTGACTGAATGAAAAGCAACTCAAAAACAATGCTGGGAGTATTTCTTGGCTTATTCACTCATTCATTCAACAAATATTTATGAAGTATTTACAAAAGTGCTTACCAATGTGTTGAAATTGTAGATAATACGAAGACGAAAAAACTAGATACCAGTCTTGTGGAATAAATGAATGGAATTAGAAATTTAATACATAAAAATAAGAACAAAAAATAAAACACTAAGGTAGTCAGAGCACTTTATTTTCTTATTGGTTCATTATAATTAAACATAACAGTGTGGCTAATTGTGACATATTTGCGTATGCACACAACATAATGTGAACAATCTCATTCCCAAGTACCTTCCCTTTTCCTCTCCTCCTCCTTTCACCTGATCTCCTTGCTCTATTATTCTCTGATCTATTATTCTCTGATCTCCCTTCTATTATTATTTTTAATTTGTGCATTTAATCAAATCTAAACACAGAATTTGTGTGGTATATTCTTAGACATAGCATAATTGGTTAGACTTCTTCAGAACCATTTTAAGTAAGAGCAGTATAAATCATTTTATTATTTGTATCCAAACCCCCATCATGAACTATAAATCAAAACATCTCTAAAAATGGGCCAAAGTAAAAGAATTTCTCTTGGTCGCTAAGAGAAAAAAATATGCTTCTAACCAAACTTTTATTAAGGCTCCCCTGAAGTAGAAACAATGAGAAAATACTAGCAAGTAGGATTATAAGTAATGCTTCCTCCAAATTGAAATTCTGACAGCAATAAAATGACAGATAAGAATAAGAAAAGAAATGATGATGCACTTGACTGTTAATGAATTTATGAGGAAAAGAGAAAAACTAAAAGAGGATTTATTGGATCATTCAGAGGAAAAAAATATGAGATTCTAGGTAAAGTTTATACAAAGAGCCTAGGCAGACATTTTTTAAAAGTTAAATTCATTTTTGAAATTAGAAAGAAAAAAATAAATAAAAACAGAAAGAAATAGATTGAAGGATGAAGAAAAGAAATACAAAGGGAAATTGAATTATTGAAAGCAACAAGAGACCAAGATGGTCAGTTAGATGCAAATTTATGATAAAGAGGAAGAGGTGGCAGAATGGGAGTTTATTTAAATGTTAAATCCTTTTTTATTGATGCATTATGTTTATAAATAACAGTGGAATTCATTAAGACATATTTTTATATGCTAAATGTGAAATCTTAAAAGCTCCAGTGCCCAAAATATTTTCTATTAGCATCCAGGACTGTAGTAGTATTCTTTTACCTTATTGTATTACAGGCCCTAGACTTGCTTACACTGCTAGGGTAAGGGTTAAGCTATGAAGGACAGATAAGTTACCAGATGGCTTTGCTTAGCTGACATTTTACCCACGCATGATGTAAGAGTTCTGATAATGAAATGCGTGATTCCTTTTAAACCTGAGTCATTACCTCTGGAGGATGAGCTTGTTGCTGCAAGTGACAGGTTATGAGCAGAAGGGCTGTCATTCATTTGACAAGAATGACAACCAGAACTACAAAAAGGAGAAATGGGACTGAATGCATATTTTACCCACTTTATAAGCCCTTAAAGCACAAAGAGGAAATAATACCAATAGAAAATATCAGCATACCTGGAAACTTACTCAGTTCTTGTCTCTGAGTCTTCGGGTTTCGTGAGTACTAGGTATCCATCTCTGGGTGACAGTCTCTGAATGGCTTCCAGAGGGAGATGGTGGACTATGAGCACTTGATCACTTTAAGGCATCCGGCACCCTTGTGGAAATAAGTGCATCCCCTCCTAAGATCATTGCCAGCAGGTGAAATACTGCTCTGAGATTTCTACTTCTGTCTTCATTTGTATGGAATTGGGCAACATTTTAGAATTGCTCCATAATAACTTTACATTTTAAATTTGGGGGAAAAAGAGGTGTTCATTATCCCTAATTAATAAAATCATTAAGCTAGAAGAAAACTGAAAAGTATTCTGACTCAGTTCCTTTCTTTTGTTTTTCTATCCAGAACATGTCAGTTCTTCCCCAGTTAACTAGGTTTTAAAATTCATTTTATTTCCTCAGTTTTCTGCTTTTAATTAACTTAATAATCCAAAGGCTCTCCTTTGCAAAAAGAAAATTTTTCATCCTTTCAATGAAGCCAGTGTCCAACCTAATTCATCCTCTGTGTGTACAAAGAAGTTGCAAGCAACTCTCTCAGATATTTATCTGAAAGATATTTATCTGAGTTTAATATCCTTAAACCTGATAAAATCAAATGAAGATCACTCCTCTGCACCCTCCAGTTTTAATCATCTCAGTCCCCTTAGATTTTCTTCATAAGATCCATCTTCTATCCTTTTGTCCTTTTTGCCTATTCACCCCATTTCACCACCAAACCTCTCATTGAAAGGACCTAGAAAAAAATTATAACAAATGTTTTAAAAACATAAACAAGAACTAGGAGATTGACTCCTGGCTGTTAAACATCTAGTTTCCTACTTTTTTCTCCATTTTTTCACCACCTAACTTTAACTGATATTACATTATTTAACTCTGGGGTAAGTTAGGTCCCTAAATGTTTTTCTTCCAAGCAAGTTTTCAGTTATTCTTTCTCCATCTTGATTCTATAAGACTGGAGTTTTATTTTTTTAAAGTGTACTTGTCACTAGTACCTAATGAACTTTCTCTTCTTTATGTCTTAGCTTTCCTCTAAAGAAAAGTAAAGCAGACAACAAGCTTGTTAGGAAGCTGATAAGCATATCTGTCCTTACTTTAAATGCTAATAAATTTTCCTAAAGGTCCCTGGCATGGTTAACAACTTAATCTTCATCCTCATCCTATCCTGAACCAAGCTATGGTGCAGACTCCAGATCTGCCACCAACCATCAGCTGCACCTGTGGATCTCCAAGTCACTCCCAATCCTAGTTTAAAATTAAGGTTACTTCTCTATATCCACAACAGTTCATACTTATTTTTCTACTGTGATCCTCATCTTGCCCCACCGCCACCTGCTTCTGCCTGCCCCCAACTTAGTTGATATGTGCAAAGAATAAGCCGTTACCTGAATCTTCCTTACCACTGAAGTTAAAATAGTTTAACATCTTCCTGTCCTGAGCATTCCATGCTTCTTTCACAGCTATTCATAGACTATTGTCTCAATTACATTGAAGAGTATCAAATGTTTCTATAAATGAAAAATGCTAATTAACTTCACTGAAGGCCAGTAACCAAACAAAACTATAATGATCTGATACTACAAAACTAAAGTCAATTAGTCAAGGAAATTGTCTCCTAAAAATTCATTCATCATGATAAAAGCAACAAGGGGAAATGCTAATAATGGGTCACAGGAGGGCAAGATGACACTGGATTCTTTAAGAAAATCAATCTCTACCATTCTTTGCCAGTTTAAGTCCTCTCATGATGAATTAAAATATCTCCAGGTAATCTGATTATATTCATTTCCCAAGAGATTTATAGAAATCATATGAAACATCCTCATAAATGTCAATTTTCTCTATGCATAAACAAACAAATGAAAGAATAAACTACCAAAAAGTTAATTTAAAACTATCTTGTGACTTTTATTAAATTATAAACTTTACACATTGTCATAAGCATTTTGAATATGCAGGCTTTATCTAACTCATGTTCACTTCCAAAGAAACTTATACAATTTCCTGAGGTCACGGAAACCTAACATAGTTAATGAATTTAACAAAGGGATCCAGTTGTCAAAATAATTCCATTGTCGCTTGACTATGCTTGTCATTTGGAAGCAGAAATAATATAAATAAGTGTTGACTTCAAAATATTAAGAGAAAGTAATCAGACTTGTTCTTTTTTATTTTTTACTAACAGATAATAATTTTCTATCTTTATGGGGTACAATGTAATGTCTTCACACATTTATATGTGGTGTAAGGACCAACTCAAGGTATTTAGGTTATACATTGCCCTAAACATTTATCATTGCCTCGAGTTCAGAAAATTAAGGTCGTCATATTTTTCTATTCATGGAACATTTTATGCATGGGTTTATAAAGGGCTCTCTCTCTTTTTATTTTTTTATTTTATTTATTTGTTACTTTTAATCTCCACTCCCCACTACTAATCCTTTTCTCTCAAAGATAACCAATCTGATGTTCTAAAAGTATGCCCTATTGTTTTGTATGTTATTGTGAGACATGTATTGTTTTGTATGGATACATATAAAATAATCTTATTCATCTCATTTGAATTTTTTTCCTCTTATCCCATGTTGCTATGTGTATAGCTCTACTGAATAGCACTCCAAGGTGCATATGCACCACCTTCTACATGTCTGATTACCCAGATTACCTCCAAGTTTTTCAGGGCCACTACAATATGATTTTGGAAGAATTGGGTGACCTCCTCCAACTTAAAGCCACACATCCCAATAATGTTACTATTCAACTGGAGCACACCAAGAAAATAATACTTATTAAAATTCTTAAACACTTACATACTGGTTAGAATCCCCAAGTTCTTTTCCCAGAAGTCCTTATGAATCAACTAATAAAAGTTAGTGCCTAGAACAGCAGGAGTTCTCAGGACTGCTCCAACTCTGGCCAGCATCTGTTCTGAGAGGTCCTTGTCTATACCCACAGTTGTCTCCTCTTTTGCATATCTCATTTGCTCTATAATAAAAGCAAAACTGCAATGAGCACCTTCATGAATGTCTCCCTGAAGATCAGCAATGACTTCTATTATGGCTTTCAGAGCATTATGAGGCATTGATCCTTTGAACCAGTGGTCATGACTTTATTAATCACAAGAAAAATAATACAAAAAAAGCAAATGATCAATCTCAATTAGTGATCAAGTTACACCCTTAGAAATAATATCATGGCAGAAAAAAAACATTTTCCTCCCCCATTGTCCTTAATCCCAGTGTGAGGGCAGAGAGAGCAGTCATTCATTCATCCATGCGGCCATGCTAACAGTTACAGGTCAAAGATTTGTGACAGAGTATGCAAATGTCCACTCAAATAGAATTAGGCTAGGGGGTCTGGGTAAAATACACAGGAACCAGGAGCTGGCCAAGGTGATCACACAGCCTAAGGTACTTCAGTAAGAATTTCTGGGGGAAACTAATAGTCAATAGTCAAGAGATTCAAGTATCAATTCTAAAGGCCCAAAACCAGGAAACTCAAAAAGAGTTCTATCTAGGTAGGAACAAAAAGTAACTGAGTCAAAGAAGAAGCAAGAGGATCAGGAGCAATCATGAATTCAGCATGTCTTTACAATCCAACCAAGGTGGGATAGATTGGGTTGGGTTTGGTTTAGTTGGTTGGTTTGGTTTGGAAGTGGGCCCATTTCAGAGTTAGGTTTAATTGCATGGCACCGAGCATAATGAGTCCATTCTGGTTTGGTCTGGTCTGCTGGGGTCTAGTATAGGCAGCTAGTCCAAAATAATGGCTTCCCACAAAAATTGTAGAGTACAATTTTATATTTAGCTAACAACTCTTTACATCAAAATTTCTCTTTTCAAAAAACTAGTATGGCTTCAGCCTCCTTACTGGACTTCAGAAAAATTGGATTCACAAATAAATGGTTCACAAGTAATGAACTGAAGGGATGAAAACAGTCAGTTAAATAGTAAGACAAAGCAGAGTCAGTAAAGATTAATATTTATATTTACAGTAAGATCATCTACTTAAAATGGAAAAAATAAAAATAGATAATAAGCTACATACTGACTTTTAAAATGGATCCTTTAACATTTATAGTTACTCTGGTTGCCCTTGTATACAGATAAGCCCATTAGTGAGATAAACTTTTCATCTTCAAGTCTGTTTACAAGGCAGTTAACAGACTGATATCACAATTATATATGGCAGAAAGCAAAAGACAGAGCACAACACAAGTTAGTAGATGGTGACATTCTGGTTAAATTTAACAGAGCTTACATAACACATGTTCATCTGAAATTCAAATATACTTTGCTTTTTCATAGAACATCAATATATTTAAGAAAGTTCATTATAATTTACAAACTGAGTGCACAGTCTTCTCATTGCCACCTTCATCTCTTTATTTCTAAAAGTGTAGATGAGTGGGTTTAGAAAAGGAGTAATAACTGCATCAAAGATGGCAAGGAATTTATCCAGATGTGATGTGGGAAATGGCCACATGTAGAAAAAGATTAATGGCCCAAAGAACAAAACCACCACAGTCACATGAGCTGACAGAGTGGAGAGGGCCTTGGATAAACCACCCAAAGATTTTTTTTGGACAGTAATCAAAATAAAAACATAAGAGATGATAAGAATTAAAAAGGAGGCCACAGAAATAAATCCACTGTTGGCAGTTACCATGAATCCCAGTGCATGGGTCTCTCTGCAAGCAAGTTTTATAAATCGGGGAAGGTCACAAAAAAAGCTATCTAATTCATTTGGCCCACACAAGGGCAAGTCTACAACAAAGGCCAACTGAGTCACTGAATGAATAAAGCCAATAATCCAGGAAGCAACTAGAAATGAAATGCACCTCCATGGGCTCATGATGGAGAAGTAGTGGAGAGGTTTACATATGGCAACATATCTGTCAAAGGCCATGACTATGAGGAGCACCATCTCAGTCCCCCCAACTGCATGGATAAAGAATATCTGAACTACACAGCCTCCAAAGGAGATGGTTTTGTGCTTTCTGAAAATGTCATAGATCATTTTGGGAGCTGTGGAGGAGCAAAATATCAAATCAATGATGGAAAGGTTGGCTAGCAGGAAGTACATGGGGGACTGCACATGAGGATCAGAGATCACAGTCAGCACAATCAGAAGGTTTCCCATCAGACTTGCTACATAGAACACACAGGAAAAGAGAAAGAGAAAGAGCTGGGTTGCCCATGAATTGGAGAGTCCAAGGAACACAAATTCAGACACCACAGAGTGGTTGGCTTCATCCATTGCCTCAGTCAGCAGTGATGTCACTCATGTTTTCTGAAAGAGGAAAATAAGGAGACACTCTTAGGACAAAAGGCACTGGTCTTGGCGAAATCACGGGCAATTCAAAAGTTGTCAGAAAACCAGACAACGGTTAATTTATTCATCTGGAGACAATTTTAATCATAAAGCAATTCATATTCCTCTGTTATATATTTAATTGCCAAAAATATATTGTCCAGAATAACTTACTTATTTTGGATGGAAACCTCTATATGTTTTTAAGTATTATTTTGTAGTTATATCGCTCATATAAAAATACAAACTAAAAAAATTTTATACATTAACTATGTGAAATACTTAAGTGACAGTCGGTGTCATAACTTGAATATTCCTCAATATATTAATAGCATATGTAAACCATATCCCCAAGTTCTTTCAAAATCCTTTTATGCATTTTTAAAGACATAAATTTCCCTTATTTGTAAGACATAAATTTCCCTTTGGAGACATAAATTTCCCTTATTTGCCAAGGGAACAAAGTGAGTTATTTTAGAAGATAGGGTTAAATACAAGAGCAGAGAATGACAGATCATGGCACTCACCATGAGTGCTGGAAAAACTGATGCAATTATAGGTACTGTGGAGGAGATTCTAACTAAGGGTCGGGGGAGGAAAAATGTGAGATATCAAGTAAAAGAGACAACCAGAATGACAGCATGAGTCATAAATCCCAAGTAAAGGAGAACAAGTAAGAGTGAATACAGAAATGTTATAAGTGTTAGAAATGTTCCTGTCTATTTGTATTTAAAGATGTTTAACCTCATGAAATAAATGCATACTAAAATGGTGAAATACTAGTTTTTTTTCTTATCAGTTTGACAGATATTTACATGTTTGACAAAAATCAGGGTGTTGACAGTAGGGGAGGAGACAAGCAGTCTCATACCTGGTGATGGAAAAGCAAATTGATAAAACATTTGACAATTTGGAAACACCTTTTGAATTTTTACATGCTCGGGATACTTTGACTCAGATGTTATACTTTTAAAAGGGGTAAATATTTCTAAATATATGAGTACATGTGAATGAAGTCACAAAGAAATAGTATTTCTTTGTTATTTTTGCTACCATATTGTTTTTAACAGCAAATGCTTGACAATGCAATGTGTAGACTGGGAGACTAGGAAAATAACTTTCTATGGAGTACTATGCAGCCATTCATCATACTGAGGTAGACTTAATGTACTTAGGGCAGACAGGAGAGAGATTGGTAGTTTCCAGCACTACATTTTGCCATGTGGTTTTAAAAACTAAATTAGACAAATAAAATAGACAGAAAATATCTAGGTTAACACACAAAAGCCTGTTAACAATAATTGTCTCTTAGGAGTGGTATTGAAAAAGTAATGAAGAAGAAGAGAACTTTTTACTTTTCACTTTGTGCCTATCTTAAATTTTGAGGTGAGCATATACCAGTTTCATTCTTACAGCAAGGTATGGTATGGATTTTGAAATTACACCACTTTTAGCTTCAGAACAACCAAAGATACAATCATAAATTATCTCTGTTACTCCACTTCTCTTTACACCTCACACTCTAAGCCAAACTACTTCCTCTTCCCTGGACATGCTGCTGAATGGTATTTATTTTTCCCTCATACACACCCTGGCATACTTCAACTGTGTTTCCTCCACCACCCACTTGGCCTGCAGCACACTTGCCCTCCTCTCGTTGCACTTTTCTACTTCTTGACATTCTCTCCAAACCCCACCCAGCAAAATTCCTTCCTCCGTTAAGTCTTCTTTGATACCCTTACCTTTGTATGCAGCAAATGGAGATAAATATTTCAGTAACGAAACCAAATAGTAGTACTGTTCTTAGTGCTTCAAAAAAAGATCTTTTTGAATTCTGTTACCGTAGATAATGTTTCACCAATATGCCTTTTAAAAGTCTTTTTCTCATAACAATCTAAATCACAGTCACATTCACAAAGAGCAGCTTAGAGTTAGATTCCTTTTACAGTGGTTATCATCAGAAACCTCCTCACTGAAGCAATTGAGCCAAGCAAATGATTGCATTCTGAATTACCGCACTAGAACTTGAAAGTGATTCTGTCAGTGCTATCAATTCAAACTCAATTCTAAATCTTTTTTGATTTTTACACAAAACCTTGTTTTACCTTCAAATTTTTCATGCATATCACATTAACAAAGATTTTTAAATTAGATGAATTACTAGTGTTGGTAAAAATTTGGAAAGCAGGCTTTTCTACTGGGTGGTTCTGCTTTCTAGCCAGTTTTCTATGTTCTATCTATATTGAAATCTTGAAGTCTCTAACTTTCCTATATACATAAATGAATATATCACAGTGAATTTCACCTTTATGTATATCCATAAGAGTAGAGGGAAGGGAACAGGAGGAAGGAGGAGAGGAGGGAAAGGGACAGTACCAGGACTGAATTAGAGAAAATATATTCCACATTTGTAAAAATTTGTCCAAATGAACCCTAATAGAGGTAACTACAAAGAACTAATTTAAAAATATTTTTAAAAGCTTGATATCTCTAGTTACCACACTTTGATCCAGGCATGGTAGTGCAGACCTGTAATCCCTGCTACTCAAGAAGCTGAAGCAAAAGGATCTCAAGTTTGAGACCAGCCTGGGTAACAATGGAAGACTCCATCTCAAAAAGAGAAAAAAAAAAAGTCTAGGTACCACACTTTGTATTAGTTCTCACTAAATGACATCCTTTTTTAACATAGGCAAAATCAAAGTTTGGATCTGAGCTTTCTATGAATATAGAGTGAAGCTATTTAGGTCACTAATATGAAAAGAAAATAGGTTATTAGTGGGGATAAGCAACTAAATCCCAGGTGCCTTTGCAGTGTCCTGGACCCCAGGATTATTTTTAACACAGAGCACCCATCTCTGCCCACACTTCCACCACTAAGAACAGAAGGAAGACAAAGAGAGACCATCTACTGACAGCTGACTCTCACCTCTGCTCAGGTCTGCTCATTCTTGTGCAGGCCAGCATAAAAAGGAAATGAACTATAAATCACATGAGCTTACCACCAATTGAGCAAAACTGATAATTATAGAGTTTCAAAAAGTTAGATAATGCTTGGAGTAATCATTCAGATAAAGATGTGTAGTCCTCTACTTTCTAAACTTTGGTCTCAAGTTACTAAGAAAATTTAGTTAAAACTAGACTTCCTGGGTGATACTAAAATTTGCAAGGAAGCATTTCAATCTGATGATTACAGAAGTTCCTCCACCAGTGCCCTAGTTTGCTCTTCCTGAGATGAGTAGAAGGAGTTCAGGACCTATTCAAAATATAAGAACAATAAATGGGAACTGGAAACAGAGTCACATGCTTCAAAAATAATTGTTCTTACTGCTCTCAATGCAGCAAAACTTGTAGACTGCTATGACCTGAATGACATTTTACTAAATGAAAAATCCTTTTATTTTAGAACTAAGGAAAACAAAGTATATGGAGAGTAAATAACTCTGCTGAAGCTATAGAACTAGTTGGTGATGAATCCAGAATTAATATGTTTGACTCCTGGCCTCATCAGTCCAGGTTATTTCCACTATACCAGCTTCTTTTGCTATAATTTGTTCATATCATTTTGGCATGTTGTCTGTGACCCAAGAAACCATAACATTCCAAATCTACAGAACAACAAGAAGAGAGGATTTTGAAAATTTTACCACAAAAAAATGACAAATGTTTAAAGTAATGAATATGCTAATTATTCCGACTTGATCATTATACAAAGTAGACATGTATCAAAACATCACATTGTACTCCATAAACCTGTACAATTATTATTTGCCAATTAAATTTTTTAAAAAAGAAAACCAAAAATGTATATGTGTGTGCTTCTCTTTAGTATTATCCAAAATTCATATTTACTCCAGCTTGACAGATCTTTCACTCTTCATTTTATTCTTTTCCTAGAATCCACGTGTGCAACATGTGTGCAAACACCACCAGAATAACACCTGCAAAGTCATGACTTGAGTCTACTCATCTTTTGATCTCCTACACTTCAATTGTTGGTAAATCTGCTGCAATTCCCCTGTTAAATAACAGAGTTCATTTGGTTCTTGAGATCTATCAAATTCTCCCTCAGATAGCTGTGTATTTCAACTTGAAGTTCTGACCCCATCAAAGATAGTTCCCATTCATCTAACCTACCTGGACCAATGTTGAAATTATCATGGACTTAGAAAACTAAAAAAGGCAGAGCTCTTGCCTTTGAAGTGTTATCATTGCTTGGCATAAAGTCATATGTAACACCTCCATAGAGGGAAAGTAGCTAATTCACAGCACTGAAAAGTTACTTAATATTGTTGTAGAATCCTGGCATTGCCTTCTTGAGGCAAGGGAATTTGGCCAAGGGAATTGTTTCCGAGGACCACAGAAATTTGGTCACAGTATTCAAACAGAAAAAAAATTGGTAATGGGTCACTTGAGAGGAAATAGGAGAGAACAGGGAGTTTGTGTGTGTGTGTGTGTGTGTGTGTGTGTGTGTAAATTACCTATTTTTTAATTTTTTTACCTGTTTGTTTTTCTCATTTATAAGGGAAGAAACTCCACACAAATGAAAATAAATACTTTCCAAAAAGTGAATATAAAGCACATCATCTCCATAGGAAGGAACACAGAGAGAGAAAAGTAGCAACAGTGTCCTTTGATGTGGAATCTGAATGTGATACATGTCCCCATAATAAAAGATAACTTAATTAGAGGTAGTAAAATGCACAGATGTCTGGTCAATGTTTATTTAGTTCTTTATTATGTGTGAGATATGGAGAGATGAACAGGACATCAGCAGAGCAACACAAGGGGACTCAAAATACTAGTGAAGCTAAGATAAGGGAAATAGCTAACAGTTTAACCACTCATAGGTTAAAGTCTCTTTTTCTGTTTAAAAAAAAAAGCAAGCCGGGCGAGATGGCACAAGCTTGTAATCCCAGCACTTAGGGAGGCTGAGACAGGAGAATCCCAAGTTCAAAGCCAGCCTCAGCAATGGTGAGCCACTAAGCAACTCAGTGAGACTCTGTCTCTACATAAAACACAAAATAGGGCTGGGGATGTGGCTCAGTGGTTGAGTGCCCCTGAGTTCAATCTCCAGTACCAAAAAAAAAAAAAAAAAAAACCTCTGATTATATTTTATTTCTTGACCTAAAAACAGTATTCAGAAAGTCAATGAGAGGGCCATTCATAAACTATAACTATACAGAGTACTCTGTATCAATTTTCTGTTGGTGCATAACAAAGTAGCTTACATCAATTAACATTATACTTGCTCATGAGTCTGCAATTCAGGCTAAGTTTAGCTGGGTTCCTCCACTGATCTTATTTGGACTTCTCCAATGGCATCAGTCACCTGGAAGCTTGACCTAGGTTGGAAAGTTAAAGATGGCCTCCCTCAGGTTTACGATAGCCTTGGTGCACTCTATAGACTGGGCATCTCTTTCAAAGGAGTCATTCGTCATTCAGCACTTTTGCTCAAGCTTCCTTATATGGTGGTGGGGAGTGCTATATAAGATGGCAAAAGTGGAAGCTGCAAAGCAACTTGTGTGTTAGTTCCAGAACTTACAAAATATCACTTTTGCTACATTCCACTGGTCAAAACAAGGTACAACACCGAAACAAATTTAAGTTAAAGAAATAGACGCCCCTGTTGGCAGAAGAAAGTATAAAATATTGTAGCCATGTTTTTAATCAACCAAAGATTCCATAACCACCCATTCAGTTAGAAAAATAACTGATATAGTGAGACCTGATATATATATCTGTCCAGTGCACTAAGGTGGTATTATCCCAGCTTTTACTAACTCAAAGGATCCTCGGCTCTCTTCTATTCCTGTTTTTGTCTTATATTCAACAAATTTGTAATAAGTGATTTGCCTTATTTTCTGATTGAGTTTATATCCTGATACTGCATGCATCTCAACTCAGCTGCATGTCCTCCTACAGGCTTTTGTGCCTAGAGGTGAACAGTGAGTATCTTGATTGCCAAAGTTGTTCAGGAACACTGAAATAGAGACACAGCTACTGTGATTTGAAAGGAGGCTTAAGGTCCTGTGAAAAGAAAATTCTTACCATCAACAAATGAGATTAGATACATATAAAGCTGTCTTATATAAACTTGAGGTATCCAAAAGAGGGAAATTTGGTATATCTAAGAAAAAGCCTTGCTAGGCACAGTGGCACACACCTGTAATTCCACCGACTCAGGAGACTGAGGCAGGAGTATCACAAACTCAAGGCCAGCCTCAGCAATTTGACAAGGCCCTAAGCAACTTAGTGAGACCCTGTCTCAAAATAAAAAATAAAAAGCCTAGGGATGTTAGGCATAAAATATCAAGTAGAGTAAGCCACACTAAGCAGCAAGACCTAGTGACAGAGCAAACAGCAACAGAGCAAGAGTGTGCATGACCACCTTCCTAAGCAGCCTTTCTGTCCCTCCCCACACCGCTCCAGATTCTTTCACTTTTCTACACTCTTGAGGAATGATTAGGCTGTGGTAAAAAAAAGGAGAAGCAAAAACCAAGGAGAAGCAAAAACCAAGCAAAGAGATGACAATCTGGTGCAGTCAACAAAGTTTCAGGCAGCATGATATGAGCAACTCAGAGCTAGGAGCTTGAGAGAGATGGGCATGGCGGAAGTAGGTAACCATGTGTCACGATGGCTTGTGTCCTCCAAGAAGAATGGCTACACCATGGCCAGTGGCAGTGCTGATTATGTGCAAATGCTTGAGGAAACAAATCCAAGAAAAAATTAAATCTCTGCTGCTCAAGCAAGTCATAGAAGTAAGTCTTAGAATTTTGTGGCAAATATGACACATTTTTATTCAACAGGTTTTGCTGATTATCTTAATTTTATTTTATTAACTTCATTTCTGTGCAGGATTATTGAATAGTGTGTGATAACATTTGTTTAAATGTTAAACAATTAGATAAATATTTTTGCTTACTCCAAGTATTATTCTACATCTTTACCAACTCAAAGATATTCAAGGCTTAAGTTTACAAAATAAATGAATCAGTATGGGGAAGGTTTCCCTTACAAACCCTTTCATTTATAGCCAAAAACATTTGTGGCCCTCATTCATATAAATGCTATGAAGAAAGCATGCTAATATCTTTTCATTTTAGATTTGATTTATTCCACCAACTTATACAACAGAGATACATGATTACTGTTTGTTATTATATATGACAGTTATGATTTTTAACTGTGGCCCTAAAAATTGATCAGGGTTTCAGGAAAAGCTCATTTCCCAGTTGTAGTTCTTACTCCCAGTCAGCTCACTTTATATATGATCATTCTATTATACTCAACATACTAAGAAGATTTTTCTCTTCTTTCAAAATACATCCAAGTTTACCAATATTCATGCATCTACATGGCAACAATTGTAGGCAAACATACTACCAATTTTCTCCTAATTTACTGCAAAAGCCTCTTTAATGGGTTTTTTTTTCCTATTCTTACTTCCTTAAATCTTTTCTCCAGGTCTTAAGATGTGCTCAGTGGTATGGTTCAGCCTGGCACCCTAAAGGCCCCAGGTTGGATCCCCAGTACAGAAAAAAGAAAGCACTCTGTTCTCCAGATACAAATCAGAGTGATTTTTCTCAGTAGAAAAAAAAAATATCTTATCATTCCTCTGCTTGAAACCTTCCAGTGGTTTCCAATAACAGCGCAGAGTTGAAAGGCGGGGGTATAGAAAAAGATATAAGATGAAGACTAAACAAAGGTCAGATGAGGAAGAGATTTATAACCATGTTAATGATCTTAAACTTTCTCCTTAGGTTGATAAGGAGGCACTGGATCTGTACTGTAGAAAGAATACTTTAGTGGTGGGGCAAACATTACATGATGTACTTGCATCATAACATCACATGATATCCCATTAATATGTACAATTTTCATGCTTTTATTTTTAGATTGAAAATGTTCAAATCTAAAAAAAAAAAAAAAAAAAAAAACACCTTTAATACCCAGCAAATGACATCATCTCAGATCCATGAGTTACTGCTTCCCTGGTTGAGCTCCCATGCTCCATCAGGATGCACAGGCTGACCTGAGCACAAGATAACTCATATCCTACTTTTCACAGCACCTAAAAGGATATAATTCTTATAACAGGGAACCTGTTAAAATGATAAAGTCATTTTTCCTCTCCAAGTTTTCCTTTTTCTTTTTAATTTCTAAAGTAGATGTGGTGACACATGCTAGTAATCCCAACTACATGGGAGGCTGAGGCTGGAAGGGTATCAAGTTTAAGCCCAGCTAGGGCAGCATAGCAAGATCCTCTCTCAAAAATAAAATAAATTATGCTGGGTACGGTGCTTCATGCCTATAATCCCAGCAGCTCAGGAGGCCGAGGCAAGAGAATTGCAAGTTCCAACCTGAGCAGCTCAGCGAAGTCCTAAACAATTTAGCAAGACCTGTCTCAAAATAAATAAGAAAGGGCACTGGATATGTAGCTTTGTGCTTAAGCATACCTGGGTTCAATCCCCAGTACCAAAAAAAAGCAAAAAAAGAAGGAAATAATAGTGCCTGCTCCATAGACTTGTTGTAAGGAACAAATAAGTTTGTATATAGAAAACATTCATTAAGTATACCACCAATGATAATGAAGATAAGAGGGAGCATTCTATAAATTACTCAGCCTTCATTCCTAAGAATGAGCATCAAAAGATCTCCAACAATGACATGTTGATTTTCCTGGGGAGTTCTAAGAGATATTTTTAATTATCCTGGTCATTCCAAAATACCTCCTAATGCTTTTAGAATAAATTCAAAGCACTCTTGTATCAATCATGACTCTGAAACTATGATTTACAAGACACAAGTTGCCAGACTTGCTATGTATGTTCATATATATCTGATTTAAAACCAATTACTGGTGGATAGAAATTCGGTTTGATCATTTATCTAGTATAAGGTTTAATTATGCAACTTATTAATCTTGAACTTACCTTCACCACCACTCCTTTATTATTGATGGAAATAATCACTAAGTCAAAAAAATTTATCTTCAATTCATCACCATTTTAAAGTTGCCACTTCTACAGGTAGTTTTACCTGTACCTCAGAAGTCATTCTAACTTTAGACACCTCAAATTCACCCTCTACATTGTCATAAAAGTGATATTAGAAAATATCTTTTTCTGTTACTCTCATGCTCATGTTTCTCCCATTACCTATTACTACTCTTAGTCCAAATTACCAGCTATGTCCATATGGCCTCTGCCTACCCCTCCAACCCTATGTCTATCACTGTGATACACCAAAAGAACACCTTCAGAGCTCATGAATTAGGCCTTCCTTTGTGCAGTATTCCACACCTTTGAATGGTGTTCACATGGCATGAAATGCCTTCTCACACCTAGATGGCAACCTCCTATGAAAATTTCTCTTTTTTCTCCAGCTGTATGGAAGTATAATGGAGAAAGAAATATTGTATATATTCAAGGTATACAATGGGATGTTTTGATAAAGGTTTCTACATAATGAAATGATTATCATAGTCAAGCTAATCACCATATCCATCACCTCACAGTTGCCTTTAGTGTTGGTGGAAATAAATAAGAGCTACCATCTTAGAAAATTTTCAAGCATACAATACATCACTGTTAACCATAGTCACCATGTTGAACATTTGGGAACCAGGACATATGCATTTTCCTCCTCAACCTTCAATACCAAGCTCAACTTTCTCCTCTGAGACTTCTAAGCAGAGTTTTTCATCTGTTCCTTTATACCTACACCTCATTATAGAATTACATATTTATGGATACATAGACACAGGCATACAAGGATAGATCTGCATTGCATATGGCATTTATATGCTGTATTGTACTAATTTGTTTTCTATCCCTCTCTTTCACTAGGCAGTGATATCCCAGAAATCTATAATTGTGTATTTTTCATCTTCTTATTTCCATCCCCAATTGGCAGATAACAAGTTATTCTGAATCCTACTTAATTCCTGCAGACGCTAATTATTGGACTAATTCTCACCTTTTGATTCCAATCCAACCTCTGCATCCACTGTCCCTTGAGAGAGAGAATGAACTAACCAGAGGGCTCCAGTGTAGGCCACCCTCTGGCAGGCATTTCCAGCTGTGAACAAAACACTCATGAAAATTGACTCATTCACTGCCACTGATGAGTGGACTAATTTAAATTCTGTTTCTAGGAGAATGAAGGAACTTTATGAAGTATCTACTTAAGCTTCAACCTTTTCTTCAAATAGCATGACTCCATCATGGACTGTCTCCAAGGAATAGACAGTGCACTACCTCCACTTAGGCATAATGATGTTTGGAAAGGAGAAGCCTATACAATTATTTACCCTCTTTGAATAATAAATACATGGACATTTAATTATATCTTAAACTGACAGAATATAAATTTCAAATAGCATATTTTGGAGCCTGGCACAGAGGCACGTGCTTATAATATCAGTGACTTAAGAGAATGAGGCAAGGGGAGCACAAGTTTAAAGCCAGCCTTAGCAATTTAGTGAGGCCTTAATCAACTTAGTGAGATCCTGAATCTAAAATAAATAAATAAATAAAAAGTGTTGGGGTGTAACTCAGTGTTTAAATGCCCCTGGGTTTAATTCTTGCTACCAAAAAAAAAAAAAATCAAATAGCAGTATTGTATTGAGTTGATGTATGTTTTATCTTTATAATTTTATGATGTTACGTAAAGAGAAAACTATTTAGATTTTAGAACTACAGATGAAGGGAACCACCATCCTGGGAAGTAGTATAATATGGTGATTCAGAAGTGGGATGCTGAAGCAGAAGCCACCTAGATTTATATCTTTGCTCTATCACCTAGCAGCTGCACGTCCCTAAACGACTTGCTAAATGTTCTGTGCCTATAATTAACTAATCTGTGATATAAAAAATGAAAATATTATCTAGCTGACTGCTGTTGGAATTTAAATTAATTAATGTGTATAAGCAAGCTACGATATTACCCGCCGCATCATAACATTAATAAATGTTGGTGGTCATGTTGACGTTGGTGGTGCTGCTGCTAATATTGGCGGTGGTAGCAGCAGTGGTGTTGGTGGTATTTGGATGAGAACAACAAATGGGCTTTAAATATCTTGTGAAAATACCGATATATGAGAAAAAAGTTATGATGGTTTCAATCAGGTTTGTAAATGAAACAGCTAAAGGCAAGCAGACTGATGATAAAAGTAACCTGAATTTTATTTGGCATGACTGCACATCTAAGTTCCCATTTGCCAAACAGAAAATCAGAGAATCAGATAACTGTTTTTACACTGATATACAAAGAAGGCTATCATGAGATTACCAAGAGAAACAGAAGTATAAACAAAGCTTTCCAAAAGGGAAAAGGAGCAATTTTATTCATAGCCAACCCTCACCCAAAGGCTCATTTTACCAAAAGCAAATTATCTCCTCTAGTTAAGTTAAAATCTAAGCCTGTATTTGTCCTAACACATATATAATTTACAAGTGAATTAACAATTTTTAAAAGTCAAAAGAAAGAAGAGTAAAAATAAAAGGAAAAAATAACTTTCAAAAAGAAGTCTGAGACCTACCAATATTTTAAGAAATGCATTCATCATAAGGACATATGAAAAATCATAAACCTTGCTGGGCATGGTTGTATACATCTGTACTCACAAGGGCTTGGGAGGCTAAGGCAGGAGGATTCTAAATTCAAGGCCCTCACTAAACAACTTAATGAGACCCTGTATCAAAGTAAAAAAATAAAAAGGGCTGGGAATGTAGCTCAGTAGCAAAACACCCATGGGTTCGATCCTCAGTACCAAAAATAAAAAAAAATAAAAAAAAAATAAAAACTTTCAGAGATATGGAAGTAAATGTACCATTTTTCTATATTCCTTAAAATAAGTCAATATTATATATATTGGTTTATAAATCAATAAACTAGTTTGTTAATAAATCAGAAAGATTTTCTCTGTGCCTTATATTATCTTTAGGGCCCAAAATGTCTAAAGTGCACCAGCTATTCAGTCATGGAAAGGATGATCCACTAACTAACAGAAACATATAAAAGAATGCAGTAATATACATACCCCAAATTCTTGAAGCTTATATTAGATAAATGACAGATATTTGTAACAATGAGGAAAGTGATGGTAAATGCTATTTAGAGGGCTCACTCAGTAGAAAAGCAATATGGACAGAGGAATACTGTTTAATTGTGGAAGGTTTTTTGTAAGTGACATTAAAAGCCATGGATAATTGGTGGAATGAGATAGACATCATTGCCATAGGTACATGTATGATTGCACATATGGTGTGACTCGACATCGTGTACAACCAGAGAAATGAAAAGTTGTGCTTTATTTGTGTACAATGAATCAAAATGCATTCTGCTGTCATGTATACTTAATTAGAATAAATAAATTTTTTAAAAGCCATGGATAAGGTATAATCATGCAGTTATAAAATAACCAGGACTTAGTCCAAGAAATTTATTACTAGGCTGCAAATAAAGAAAAACTTGGAAATAACATGTGATCGTATGACGCTGATGCCAATGAGAAGAGCAATGGCACCACAATTGTGTCATTTCTGCTTGGAGTCAAAACAGAAAGTCAATAGAAACCAGAGTAACAGTCTGTTAGCAGAAAGCTCAGAACTCAAAATCAACAAGTGGGCTTAGGTATATTTTCAATTTTTTTAATCTAAAAGTAAGGAGATCTGATTTTCATCTTAGATTTATCATGTGACTCCTCTGTTCCTCAGTATGATCATCTATAAAGTAAACAGGTTGAAACACATGATCTCTCAAATTACAGTTCTAGAATTCCACATTCTATCATATAATCAAGAATTTTCTAAGTGTAAAGGATGAGGTAGGGAGGCAGACACTGAAGAAAAGGAGGGAAGAAAAAAAAAAGAAAACCAACTACTTAGTTATTATGGCAATTTGGTAGATAGTTTGAATAAAGAACATTAACCAATTCAAAACAGGGAAAGCACACAGTGAAAAGAAGTAATATACTAATTTCCAGCTCTAAATAATTAAACGCACTACTTGACACCTTTTGAGGTATAAATATACTGGAAGTAGTAAATTCAAGGTGAAAATCAGTTTTGGGTTGAAACATTTTACATCGTAACTATAAAGAGAAGAAGCAGAAAGCATTTCTTAGTTATGTTTAAAAATTAACAAAGTAAAAATACTGACCGTGTAGTTATGATTATTAAATGATTTCTATTAATCATCCACCTCAGGGTCTGAAGCATGGGAGGTTCTACTGCTAGCTCC
>PVHX01012536.1:0-58801 GCA_004024805.1 Geosciurus inauris
TAACCTGTAAGGGACACTGTCCTTCCCGAATGGATTCTAAGGAGATTCAGAAGATGGAGGAAAGGAGAAGGAGAGCAGAAGCGCTCATGCCCACAGGCCCTCAGCTGGCGGGCACCTGGGGGAGGTGAGGAGTGAGATCCTTAAACTGGATGTGACATGGACATGTGGGACAGGACTGCACTGTTTGGGCCACTCAAAGTGACTGGAAGGCTTTGAAATCTGCCACAAATGTCACCGACTGAGGGGAAGGGTGTGGTTGAAGGGAGTGGGAAGCCATTTGCATTTGGAATCAGGTTGAACTCAGCGGGTTCCACACAGCAGTCTCCTGTGTCCGGCCGGGGCTATCCCTCGAGAGCAGCTGTGATGTGACAGTTAGAGGGAGGGCAGGGAGGTGGGGACACCCCAGCAGCAGGTGCAGAGCTGAAACCAGAGGCCAGATCCATGGGCTGCAGTGCCAGAAGGGCCAAGGCTGAGGGACGGGAGAAGGGCGTGTGGGGTCAGCCAGCCCAGGTCTGTGTGGGCAGGCACTGGGCCAGCAGGGTGATGACAGAGGGGCTCAGGAGCTCCGAGGCTGCTGGGCTCATGGTCAGGCCGGCCCTCCCTCGGTCTGTGGTAAACGACGTCCAGGCCCGAGCCTAGTGCTGACAGCAGAAGGCGACAGTCTCTTCCACTTCACGCCAGCACGGGAGCTGGGTGTGATCACCCTCCTGTTGCCTCGCTGATGAAGACCTGGGCCCAGCGAGGGCACAGACAGCTGGCTCCCCGCCAAGCCCCGCGGCCCGGGTCGAGTTCTCAGCTGCTGCCAGGGCTGCCTGGCAGAGCAGCATTCGCAGGGTCTTCCCGCATCTCTGCCCGCCTGGTGGTGGGGTGCAGAGGCCTCTGAAGCCCTGGGGCTGGGGGTACCACAAGGGACAGGGGGCTTGTCCCCGGGGTAGGCTCCAACCTGGAGCTCTGGGATTGGAGGGAAAACAGGTGAAAACGCAGTCCCACCTCACCAAGCCCCGGGGATTTTGAAGTTTCCATGCTGGGGCGGCCAGTGTGCTCCCAGCTGGGATGGAAACAGCAACTCGGCCAAGCCGTATGACCACTGAGGGGACGGCGGCACTGCTCCCAGGTCTGCCTGACTTCAGAGGACACCGGGTCCCCCAGGAGGACTTCCTTCCATGCAAGTGGCTCCCAGTTCCTGCGTCTGGACAGCGCCGTGTCCATGTCTGCGCCCCATGCTGTCCTGTAGGCAAAGGAATGAGCAAGGTGACTCTTTTGAGCCTGTGGGGTCCCCTGGGGGTCAGAACCTGCATTAGTGGAGGTTCTTCAGAGAAACAGGTGCAGCAGGAGTGATGTAGGCACAGAATGAGGAGCTGGCTCCCACGGTCGGAGGCCGAGCAGCCCCCACCCCAGCAGGGACGCAGGGAAAGGGTGCGTGTTGCCTTCTGCCCTCTTAGGCCCTCAGTGAGTTGGACCACGTCCACCATGCTGGGGAAAGTGACCTCCCTGAGGCCACTGCTCCAACGCTAACCTCGCCCAGAAGCACGTTTGATCTGGGCTCTCCTTGGTCCACTCACGTCAACATGTAAGGCTGGCCATCAGAATCCCAGCTCCATGGTCCTGGAGGCCTGAGGCAAGCCCAGCTCCGTGTGGGACCAGACAGGGGGTTGTGAGGTGTGGCCAGCAGGCAACACCTGGTTTCTTTGTACTGAGTCTCAGATGGGAGCAGGGCCTCCTGGAAGGGCCCTTGCTCACCTATATCCTTGGTAACTCAGGGCCCTGGCCTTGGAAATGGCAGTGGGGGCAGAAGAGACATGTTGGAGACTCTGCTGAGCTTGGGAGCCATGCGAGATGCTTGCACCTTGCTGCGTGACCTGACGTGCACCCCAATAGCGTCAGTGTGGCAGGCGTGGCCAGCGCTTCCTAGCTCCGGGTCCCGCCCTGCCTTGTTTCACCCTGGCAGCAGTCTTATGGGTGAGGGTCTCAGCCAAGCTCACCCTGTAAGTAGAACAGTGTTCCCGGGGGCTGAGCACCTTCCCTGGGGTAAGGACTCTGGAGAGCAGCAGAACCAGGCTCCCACCACCTGCCTGGCTCCTGAGAGGCTCTGAACCTGGGGCTCAGGTCCCCTGGACCACAGGTTTCCTGCATCTGCGACCCTGAGTGTGTGCACCCCACGTCAGCAAGTTGCAAGTCACTTCAAACATGTGAACATGGAGACAATGTGGCTCTCCGACATGTCGTCCCCTCCCAGGGACTGTCTGGCTTAGGTGGCTGTCCTCCTTGAGATGTGCTCTATCACACTCTCGAGGCATTGCAGGCCAGAGTCCTGTGCCCCAGAAGGTAGCACTGGCCCGGGGGTCGCAGGGCCTTAGGGAAGGCCAGGAAGCTTGGACCCCACCTGGCATCTGCTGTGCTGGCCCTGTTGCAGGGACCTCGCAGGCCGGAGTCTTCGTGCAGAGAGGCAGCCACTGGAAGGCATGCTCTTTCTATAGGAATGTCCAGTCAGGGCCGAAAGTGGAGAAGGGTCAACACTTCGCCAGGGTGGTGGGTCAGGCTGTGGGAGGCCCAGGAGCTGCAGGAGGCAGGCGCTCGGCAGAGTTGGCGCTGGTGAGCGGGGCCATGTGGGTGATCCACGGGGAGAGAGGGCGCCTCGGCAACCTGCTGGTCTGGCTTGGAGAGGTGTTGAGCCGTGGAGGGAGCCAGGGCCATCTGGACCTGCTCAGCACGCAGCGCCTCTTCCCCAGAGCACAGCGGATGTCAGGGAGGCAGGTGGCTGCAGGCTGGGCCAGCAACTCTTGGAAGGTGTCATTCATAAAATATTGAATCGCTGTGGACACAGAGCACAACCGGGATGGTGATGACAGGTCCTGGTGGGCCGCCGGGTGGGACCTGGGCTCCATTCATCCTGACTCGTGCAGCCGGGCCATGTGCCACCGGGGCTCTGGTTGGTGTGGACTCGGGCCATGGGAGCGGATCCAACGGTTCTGAAATGAGCAGAAGTGAGCGCTGGCCATGGGTGGTCACTCCGTGAAGGGTACCGTGTGCATTTTAGAACACTGTTCCAGATTGCTTGGAGTCCCAGCCAAGGAGAGGATGGCAGATAAACCTTTGTCCTAAAGCTGTTTTCTGGCACAAAAAGGATGCAGGCTGTACTGGTGACCATGCCCTGGACTGCAGGTCCACGGAGAAGTCCTGCAGGGGTGGAGAGCAGTGGGCAGGGGCTGTGTAGTGACACGAGCTTTGGTTCCTCAAAGCCATGCCTGACCCACATTTGTGAGAACTATAGTGTAGACGGAGACTGCTTTTCCCCCAGAGAGAGACCACAGGGACCGCCATGCCCACAGGTCTAATGCAAGCTCTGTGGAGACTCACGGCCATGTGTGATGCCCTCTCAGCTGGCCCTGCTTACAGAATCTTCCAGGCCACATCCCAGCGAGCTCTGCAGCCCCAGCTGGAGGAACAGAGGGCAAGGGGAGCCTGCCCAGGTCACAAGGTAGGACGCTGTGTTCCCCACACCCCCACGACACGGCCTCTGCCGTCTTTCTGCTTGGAATTTGAAATGGGACCAGGAGGTTTTGTGTGATTCCTTCAGGGCCTTCAGATCCAAAGGGATTCAACACCCATGTTGGATCCAGACAGGGAAACGAGGACATTTTGCAGACAGGTGGAGATGCAGAGGGAGACAAGAATCCCTGGGAAAGTGTGTGGGGAGCCCCCTTCTTGTCTGGTCAGACCCTGTTGCTAGCCCCTGTGGGCCTGTGTGTGCCTGTCCTTGGGTTCTATGAGCCACCCTGGTGGCCACCATTGTGTCCACTTTGACCTTAGTCAGTAAGAACGTTCTCATGTGCAGTGATCCAGAACTGAGCCGAAGGTCAGCCTAACTCCATCCTCCTGTGCGGGACTCTAGAGTCCCTGGTGGTTCGCGGCCTCCTCCCACCTTCCCCCCACGTGCTAACCACTGGCCAGGGGCTGGGACTCCAGTACCGACACGCACGCATGCACCAGGGTGCCCACATGCGTCCTCTCCATGCCTGTTTTAGTTCCTAAAGAAAAGAAACAGCAGTCACTTCCCTCCAGCAGCTGACGTGAGCAGCAAGCCCTGGGCGGCGTGGGCTGGAACTGAGCGGAAGTGGCAGCAACGGCCTTCGTTTCCACGCTTCTCCCTTAAACAGGCGCATTTGTGGAAATACCTTGAGCTCCAGTTCAAGCGGAGCCCAGCCGGGCAGACTCACCTCTTGGCTGCATCGGGGAGGCGTGTGCAGGGGGCTTCCTCAGCTCCCGGGGTTCTTCACGTTTGGCAGCAGAAAACCAGTGCAGAATGTGCCCCCAGGCATGGTGGTTCCCCATGGCCGGCCATGTGTACCCCTCGCCTGGCCTGAGAACCGACGGCAGGGCAGCCGGTGCTGTGGCCTGGAACACGCCTGTCCCTGGGCAGACAGCATGGGTGCCTCCTGCTGCCTCCGGGGGCTCACCTGGGGCTTCTGAGTCAGCTGAGAACAAGTCTCTGATTGGGTGCTCTGCAGTCACGCTTCGAGAAGCGGAGAGAGCCTCTGTGTCCTCCCTGATATCCTCAGGCATCAGGTGACATTTCAAGAGGACCAGTTTGAGCAGGCAACTTACTTGTTTTAAGTTCAGGCCCCTCCATTCTCAGACCACAGAAGCAGCAGCTGGATGGAAATGACCCCCGACACCCTGTGGCCAAGGAAGTGCACGCCTCTGGGTCCCTGGCCTGTGGGGCCTTTGATTCTGGGGCTGCTCTCCTTGTGTCCAGAGGTCACGGCAGTCCACAGATATTTGGGCTCTGGGCTCGCTATGGGTGAATTTGAGGCAGGGCTTGTGATGCGCTGGGTGTCTTGGACCCACCCCTTGAACGCGCTCGCCCACTGTTCTTGGAGCCTGTACCTGCTGTGGCAGGGTCTCATTCCCCTGCTGTGGCGGGGTTTTCCATTCTCGCTCTCTGGTTCCAGCTGGAACCATCCCATCCTCTCTGCAGGATGTGGCCTCCTGTGACCTCTGTGTCCAGTCCTGCCGTCCACCCTATGACCATCTTTACGCCCCTCCCCTCCTGGCTCTGGGTGGCACAGACGTGGAAAGGCTCACACTGTGGTGTGTGTGGTGGACGCAGCTTCCAACCCCAGCCTTGCTGCTCATCACCTGCCACCTCTGCTCCCCATCTGAAGACGGGGTGTGAGTAGCACTTCTTCATAGGCTGCTGTGAGAATTCAATCCACTCCCCGTGCAGCGGTTCTCGGCCCAAGGCCTGGCCCAGGTTCACGCAGCATGCGCGTTACCCTGGCCCTCTCCACCTGCCGGTGTTCTTACCCTCACCTTCCTGCCGTCTGGCTGGCATGCATTCTCATAAGGTCTTCTTAACCTCTTCCACCTCCTTCCTAAAGCCACACTGTGGCCCTCAGCGTCAGCTCTGTCCTGGATCCACCTCCTCTGGGTGCCACCAGCTGTGATCACACTGGCATCTGTCCAAGGTGGCAGTCAGGTTTCTGCTCCCTGACCTGTCACACTTGGAGGCTTCGTCGTGCTGCTCACGACCTGAACCCCTGCAGCTGCTGCCGTGCATGCCGAGCACTGCTGGTCCTCACAGCCCACCCTGCAGCTGCCCTTGGGTGCACGGCGGCGGCGGCCTGACCTCCAGAGAGACTGTCATGAGAGGCGTCTGTGCCAAGTGGTTCTCAGTACAGTGCCATGGGACCGTGCAGCCAAGAAGTGGGAGGTCTGTGAGGAACCCCACCAGAAGAGGCCACTGCCCCACATCAATGAAACAAATCCATCTTAAGTTGCTTACCGGGGTCAGTTCCAGGCCCCGTCCAGCACCCTCTGCAGATCGAATTCAAGCAGGGAAATTTCATAAAGCCACAGCCTGAGGTGGGGTCATTCTCAAAGCACAGCCTGCCATCAGTCCACCGAGTTTCCCCTCAGGCAGCAACATTTCGATTCCTCTGGTCGTTAGCAGGGGAGCTAATATTTCTTGGCAGGCTCCATGAGGTCTTTTCTTCTTTAGATACAGTTTGCTGCAGCCAACACCAAACCGAGAATGTGAATGGGCTCTCAGCTCAATGTTGATCTCATAAAGCATGAGCAAAGTGGTAGCAGGCTGCGGCACCTCCGCTGGGGGCAGCGATCAAGCAGGTGGAGAAGAGGCTCAGGTAAGGCAGAGACTTGGGCTGAAACAAAAGTATGGGAAGCTGCCTCGTCAGAAGCCTGACTCAGGCCGAGATCTGAGAGGCAAGCCTGAAGACTAAGGAAACTGCTCCTCTAAATGCCAGTGAAGTAGCTAACACGCCTTCCAAATCCCGCCAGCGGGAAGGTGGGGCTGCAGACCTCCATGCTCGGGGGCTGCACCGTCTCCGCTCACTCACATCCCGCTGGGGGCTTCAGTGCCCTCAGGGGCACCATCCCTAGGCCTTTGTCCTGAGGCCTCTCTGGGGATCCAGGCTTATGGGGGACCACCAAATCCCAGGGCAGTGTGTCAACTCAGAACCCACAAAATTTAGGGGTCAAGAAGGTCCAATGTTTTTTAATTCAAAAGACTAATTCATTAACTTGTGCAGATGGAGCTCCCTAATATGAAAATCCAAACTCTAAATCTGAAGCACTAGTTCAGTCCTCAGGTTTTAGATTTTGGATT
Source organism: Geosciurus inauris (assembly GCA_004024805.1). Taxonomy (NCBI): domain Eukaryota; kingdom Metazoa; phylum Chordata; class Mammalia; order Rodentia; family Sciuridae; genus Geosciurus; species Geosciurus inauris. The sequence continues at coordinate 6,629 of PVHX01012536.1, forward strand.
ACCTTGGATTTCTGATTTTTGGATTAAGGATGTTCAAGATCTATGCAAATATTCCAAAATCTAGGAAACTCCAGAATGTGAAAGACTTTGGATCCAAAGCATTTTGGAAAAGGATGATCCACCTATATTAGGAGGTCAGTGTAGGAACAAAAGCTGGTCAGTTACTTGAGACAGCATTGTTTTCTATGGGAGGTCCAAAAAGTAGATCAAATTATAGGTCAAAAGCTGCAGTGTGCTTACTTTCTACTCAGAAAGCAATTGGCCAGCAAATATATGAAAAAATGTATTCAACATTCCTAGTAATCAGGCAAATGCAAATCAAAACTACCTTGAGATTTTTTGAGTGGAGGGAACCAGGGATTGAACTCAGGGGCACTCAACCACTGAGCCACATCCCCAGCCCTATTTGGGGTTTTATGTAGAGACAGGGTCTCACTGAGTTGCTTAGCGCCTCGCCGTTGCTGAGGCTGGCTTTGAACTTGTGATCCTCCTGTCTCAGCCTCCCTAAGTGCTGGGATTACAGGCTGAACCACCGCACCCAGCTACCTTGAGATTTTAGCTCACTCCAGTCAGAATGGCAATCATCAAACATACAAATAACAATAAATGCTGGCAAGGATGTGGGGGAAAAGTTACACTCATATATTTTTGGTGGGACTATAAATTAGTGCCACCACTCTGGAAAGCAGTATGGAGATTCCTCAAAAAACTAGGAATGGAACCACCATGTGACGCAGCTATCTCCCTCCTCAGTATGTGTCCAAAGGATCTAAAATCAGCATACTATAGTGACACAGCCACATCAATGTTGACAATAGCACAATTCACAATAGCCAATCTATGGAACCAACCCAGGCACCTTTCAACAGATGACTGGGTAAAGAAAATGTGGCACACACGCAATGGAGTATTAATCAGCCATAAAAAAGAAAGACGTTATGGCATTTGCTGGTAAATGAATGGAACTGGAGACCATCATGTGAAGTGAACTAAGCCAGATTTAGAAAGCCAAAAGTTGAATGTTGTCTGTGATTTGCAGAAGCTAGTCCAAAATAAGGCAGGGGATAAAAGAGAGAAAGAGAAAGAGAGAAAGGGAAAAACAGCAGGGAGGGATTCCATCAAAATACAAGAAAGATCAGTGGACTAGATGAAGGGGAATCAGGGCAGGGAGAAGAGAGCATAGGGAAGAGCAGTCGAGGGAGATGGACCCCATTTTCCTGTGTACAGGTGTGGATGCTCCACGGTGACCCTCGCCATCACGCACATCCATAGTGTCTTAAAAAAACAACTCCAAGTAAAGAGCAGAAAGGACAGGAGAGCAGAGGGAAGGGCAGGGGAAGCTCTGGGGCTGAGTTAGAGCATGATTTTAGAATCATGTCAAGCTGAACCTCAGCGTTATGTATAACTAAGGAAAAAACAAGAAGAAACAAAACAACGAAACAGCTGTAGTGTGAGAGTGACAAACTCGTGAGTTATCGAGGCGTATCTGTTCCAGCCCGTGTCCTCCGAGCCCGTGTGTCTGGGTGTGCCGAGCACAATGCACGGGGAGTGAGGCCAATCACGTTGGTCCTTCCTGTTGTGCGATTAGTCCGAGCTCCGGGCCTCACAGGACCCGACCTGGAGTGGCCTGGCCCGGGCCTCCAATCTCCTGGAGCTCGTACTAGTCCCTTCAAGGTGTCGAGCAGGGAACTTACCCACACGAGAGAAGCCTTGGGACCTGATCTTGCCGGGGTGCCGGGAGAGGCGCTGCCTTCTTTCTCAAGTGTTGGGAATATTGTTCACTGAGGGAGAAGTCAGCTTCCTAAACCCCAGGGCCCAGCTGGGATGTCAGACTGGCAGTGAAAGGAAGCTTCCTTGTGTGCGCGGGCTGTGCATGGGCACAGATGTGACCAGGACCTGGCCATGGCTCTTTCTGAGACCCCGAGGTGATCGGCTGGAAGCCCCTCCTGGGCCCTGAGGCTCCCGGGCTGCCAGGGTTCCGCTGCCCCTACAGCCTGTCTTGGCCGCATCCTACCTGTCCCTGCTGTGTGGCCCCTCATTTCCACCTGGTGTCAACAAGGGCAGGGCTGGGCTCCTTTTCTTGAATCTCTCTGAGACCCTCCCTGAGGTCTCCTGTGAGGTGCGCTTCCCTGTCCGCCACAGAGATGGAGCAACACACAGCTCACCGTCAGGCCTCGGTCCAGGCGGCTCCGTCCACACCTGCCTCTCTGCCCTCCCCAGGCCAGCCGCCCCCGTCTTAAGGCCTTGCCTTCGCCCACCCCTGTCCCAGTGCCTGAGCTTCCCTTTGTTCAATCTGGAATCCTTTCTGCTCAAGCACAGAAGTGGCCGCTTGCAAAGGGACGATTCCATTTCACACTGCTCCGTCTTCCTCCTCAGGCTGGGATGCAGGCTCTGGAGCTGGGATTTCCTTCCCTAGGATAGATAAGACTCTTTCTAGAAAATCTTCAACAGCCTCACATTCTACTGCCAAATCATTTAATAACCAACAGGGCTGGGTGGAAAGACAACAGGGTCCGCATCAGAGGCAGGACTTCCGTCTCCCAGCTCTGTCCCCATGAGCCAGTGACCTTGGGCAGGTGGCTTACCCACATAGCTCTCATCTGGAAAACATGGGTCACACCACACAAAGCTGAGAGTTGCTACAGGGTGAAGTTATGTGTTCAGATCGTGCCTAACACAGTGCCTGCATCACGGCAGGAAGCAGCCAACGCCAAGGACTTCTGTTCATCTTTAACACTCCTAGCTCATCGTGGCTGTGCTAAGCAGACGTGAGCACACAGTGAGACCATGTGGGGCAAGCTGAACGCAGGAGGTTTTCCTTCAAGGTGTGACCTCGCCACATCCCAAGGCCTCCAAAATAGCACAGACCTGCATTCCACAGAAGCCAGCCCCCTGCGCCCTGCTCGAGGCAGCCGCTGACTGGGTATCTCCAGGCTGCGACGAGGCTTTGACCCAGAGGCCCCGTCACACGGGGGCACTTATGCATCAGGGGCATCCTCCAAGAAGGGCTGTGGAGAGGGCAGCAGGGACGGTCAGAGGTGACCAGGGTGACCTTGACAAACAGAGAGAAAGGGGCCGTGGGCAGAGGGGAAATGATTCAGATCCAACCTCGCATCTGAAGGAACTGCTGGGAGAGCATCCCAGCAGATGCGAGTCTGTCCTCTCACTTTTCAACGTGCACGCAGGTGCGCCCTGGGCTCCTAGGTGAGGACCCCAGGCAGCTTGCGTGTGACCCCTCCTAATACGCTGGAGAGGGCGTCTCCCACCCACAGCCCAGCGCGTCCCGGCTGGACGCTGTTGTGAGGATCCCCCTGGCCGCTCACCTGCTCCCCGTGTCCAGATGAGGGAGGGAAGGGGTCTCGGCGCCTGCCCATCACAGAGGGTCCCAGCTTACACCCATGGCAGAGACAGGGAACAACACAAGAGCATCACACGCTATTGATCCTGCCTCTTGTGATGCCAGGGCTTTGGGTAGGAAGACCCCGAGACCTGGGCCAACTTAGGCTCCATGAAGCACGTGGAGACAAGAGGGTCTGGTCTCAGCAGTGGACTAGGGGACAGCAGGGCAGACCCCCCTCCTCTCCACGTGGCTCCTCCCCCAGGTGTGGGCAGGACCCTTCTCAAGGGTCCATGATGCACCAGGAAAGGCAGGTCCAAGGATTTCCCCAGGGGCAGCTCCGAGACGGGAGGCCAGGGGTCAGAGCTTCTAGGACCTGCCTCAGGGAGGAGTCCTCCCTGCTGGGGGAGGAGGTCAGAGGGCAACTGCTTCTGAGGCTTCCTGTTGGGTGTCCTTCTCTGAACCCCACGATGCCACTCATGTAATGTTCTTGAAATGACAAAATTTTACAAATGCAACGTATTAGTAGGTGCCATGGGGTTACGGATGCGGGTGGTGACGGGGAGGAGGGTGTGATTCTGAGCAGGCCTGGAAACCAGCCCATCACCACTGGAGGCAGAGACCCATAGATCACATAGACAACATCACGCATGCGGCACACACCGCATGCACCCCACGGGTAGAACCCGGGACACAGGATCAGTGAGTCGCACTACCGTCCACTCCCGGCTCCGTGCTGATGCTCTGGAAGGTGCTCCTGCGGGAGACTGGGCAAGTGCCCCTGTGGCCTGCCGCTCCTCAAGCTGAGTCCACGGGGACTTGAAGTTAAATTTCAATAACAAATAAAATATGTAAGCAAGGTTGTCTTTTGATCACAGCATTAAAAGTGTGAAAAGAAAGAAAATTGAAGGCTCACCAGGAGCTTTTTGAGGTGGTCAGGAGGCCCTGGGGACAGGACTTGGCCTGTGTCAGCTGCCACCTGGGAAGGTGAGCTGCAAGCACCCGGACTCCTGCTGCATCTGGAGCCACCAGCTAATACGGTGGGTCCAGACAGCTGGGACAGTGACGTGAGGTGGTCAGGCTGAGGCCCTAGGACCCTCTCGCCCTGGGCAGATGCTCTGCTCTCATCTCTCTGCCCCCACACGGCCCCTGCTCCTTCTCAGCTCCGGTAGGAGCCTCCTGCGAAGGCATTCTCACACCTGCTTCCGTGGAAGCTCCCACTCTTTCTGCCCCTGTGGGACATTCCTTTACTCGGAGCTCTATAAGCCCATGTCTCCCAAATCGTAATTTCTAAGCCCCCGAATACAGTTCTTCTGCTCTTACAGTTTCTGATTAAATTGCTCCACAAAGGAAAGACGCTGTCTCTGTTCTTTGGCGATTCTCTGCTCAGGCCCAGCCTGCCTTCCTTTCCCTCCCTCCCACCGGGCATTTCAGGAGTTAAGATATACAAATGGCCACCACTCTGCCCAGCCCTCGGGCTCCTGGGTGTCTGGGGATCCCACGAGTCACATTTCAGAATGCCATGGCATCGTGCCTGGTTTTGTTTCTACAACAAATTCACTAACTAGAAGAGAACTGTTTGACATTGAGAAGGAACATTTTTCCTGCTGATAATAGTTGCCCATTGTATACAAATCTGATTGTCCCTGGAAAAGAAATTAGCCGGCGAGAACATACTTTCTGACAGAATTCAAAAGTTCTTCTTATAAAGTAGCGAAGTTGAATGTGATAGGAAGTGCTACTTATGCCTAAGTGGGTGTCACGTGATACCAAGTAGATGCGGGTGGCATCAGTAGATCTGGACCTATGACCTGTCGTGACAGGTCTCGTTTGGGGCAGGGCTGGGACCTGAGGAGGCCCCAAAGCAACCAGCAACACAGGGCAGAACTGCTTGCATCTGGCTGAGCTTTCTGTGAAGAGCCAGAGAGGAACATCCTGGGCTCTCTACTCCCCGGGACCCCTGGGCCACTACCCCACTCTGCCCTTTTAAGGGGAAGGCAGGCACACACAACCCAGGGACAGGTGGTGTGGCTGTGCTTCTCTGTAGACCTGAGATTCCAGCTGCCTGCAGCTTTAGGTGTCCCCAACCACGTGAAGTCCCTCTGTGGCCATTCATGAACAGGCCTGTGGCCACAGATGCTGACCCCTGCTGCAGGCTTTGGGATAGCCGGTTGAATATTAGCCCAGCTTCTAGAAAGAAAAACTAGGGAATTAGATGGGTTATAATGCTCTTAGAATGTATTTGGTAACATGAAATCTATTTAGGTAGTTTTTAAAAAAAGTTAGCAAGAAATATTTTGTAGGTACAAAAAAAATACATTTCATTAAGGTGCATGCGTGTGTGCGTGTGTGTGTGTGTGTGTGGCCTGTCACACAGAAACAACAGTGGAACCCGCCTGTGAGCACAGGTTAACCTGCAGGCTGCCCCTGGCTCCTGCAATCCAGCGCTGCTGCTGACTCCAAGGAAACCTCCTGCGCCACATTGAAGCCAACGAACCTTGAGAAATCCTGCTGTGGAGTCGAGCAAAACTGCTTTCATCTGCATTTTCCTGATCTGTGCAGGTGGGATGAGAGCCTTGGCCTTGCTGGGGGCTGTCAGTCACAGGAACGTCCCCAACACTGCAATCGAGTCAGAGATATTCCAGAAAATGGTCTTATCTTTCCACCTGCCTGGAGACCATCATTCAGAGGGAGCAGTTTATCCTGCTCTTCTCTCTGAGGCTTTTAAAGAAAAGTTCAGGCATCATAGAGTCCCAGAGCTGATGGCTGCTCACCTTCAGGAATATGTCCAAGGCCACCGAGCATTGGCAAAAAACCCAGGTGACTTTAGTTTAAAGGAAAGCCTCGTGTCCTTTAGCGCCCCTTTCATCGTGTTGTCCTGGGCTTTGGAGTGGCCTCGTTTCCTGCTGGCTGTCTCAGAAATCTCGATTAGGGCCGAGGGCAGCTGCATTCCTTCCATGATGGACTTTGACCACTCACGTATGCCAGGTGGAGCTCGTGGAGATGAGGACCCGCTGGGGGCTTCAACCCCATACAGCCTCTTGCTCCCAAAGCCCTGGCACACCTTTTTCTTTCTAACTTTGTCCCCTCCAGTTCCGTGTTGTGTTGGCTGTTAATCTGAGGGTGGGCATCGGGGCTGCTTTTGTTCTGGAGCTGCTGTGGGCAAGAGGGTGGTAGGTGGGTATCTGCTGGAGCCCTGGCTTCCAGTTCAGCTCCGTGATCTAGGAATGGACTTGGGTCCCGTGGTGGTTCATGTCCCACCTTCCTGACAGTGTCCCCCAAAGCCTTAGGTCTGTTCACTTTCCCTTCTGCTCTGCAGGTTGGATAATTTCAACTGTCCTGCCTTCAAATTTGTTGAACCTTTTTCAAAAATAAGTCTTTGTCTGATATCTTCAGTGCCTGGACTTTCTCTGAGCCAATTCTGGTGGCTGCTTTTTTCCTCGTGTGTACAGGTCCTGCTCTCTCGTTTCTCTGAGTGTCTTGTATTTTGTTTTTCTTGTGGAAAACTGAACCTTCTAATTCCGCAGTGTGCAGTTCTGGAGATCAGATCCTCCGTGCCCAGGACCGTTACTCCTGCATGTCTGCCGGGCCTGGGCCTCTCCTGTGCACACGCCCAGCACTCCGTGCTTGTGCTCGCAGCCTGGAGCGTACCCCTCTAGTCTCCTCCATGCTCTGCTTCTAGGGGGAGCCCAACCTGCAGCTGGAAAGGTCTGGAAAGCAGAGGCTCGGATGGGAGTCAGCAGCTGAAACAGGTGGTGGGCTGGACCTAGAGGTGCTGTGTCGCAGGGAGCAGGTTTAGCCACAGGGGGCACTGTCCTCAAGGCCGTCACCCTGACATGATGCTGGGAGACAGTCCTGCCAGACTGAGGCGGTTCCTGGAACCACGTGCAGGCAGAGTGACTGTCCTGGATCATGGCAAAGACCTCTGTCGCCCTAATGACCTGACAGCGAGTGGCTGCTTGGGGGCCGCTGGCCCCAGTGGACTCTGGGGAAGTCTCTGCAGACGTCCTCCATGCGGGTCACCTGGAGAAGAACTAATCAACCCAAGCCTGCTCACACACAGCTGCAGTCTGCTGGCGCTGGGCGGCTTCCCTGAGGCTTCGTTCCAGGCCCCCCTTCACCTCAGCGTATTCTTAGATGGTCACTACTCCCAGGCGGTGACGAATACTCCCTGTGTGCCAATATCTGTGGGGCTCGTACCCTTAGGGTTCCCAGGCAGACTGGCACTACCAGCTCTGGACTCCCCAATGTCCCCTTGGAGACCCCACCTCACCAAGGCCCAACACCAAGCCAGCCTGCACCACGAGGTGCATAGCCCAGGACGCTAGGGTGGCCTGAACCCACCTCTCTCTCAGCCCATTCGGTCTCCCAGGCCCTCAGTGGAGCCACCTCTCCCGCCCTCATCCTGCCACCAGTGGTCCTGTGTGGTGACTGCCAAGTGTTTCTTGAGCCCCTCCTGCTGTCCCTGGGCCCACCATCACCAGACCCTGAGCTGCCGTCACCCCTGGAGGCGAGTGCTGCCTCCAAGCCCTTCCTCCTGCACCTGTCAAGGGCCACCCACCCTCCTCACCTTCCAGAAGGCAAATCCAATTACTTCTCCCCACTGTGGTCAGGTCGCCCTGACGATGTGCCTCTTGGTGACCACACTGTTCACAACTCATCCCCCACACGACACTAGAGCTGATCTTCTTCCCAGGCAGAAGACATGGGAAGGCATTTCCGGGATTTGGTTGTAAGTACACTGGGTTCCGTCTCGGGCTACCTCGGGCTCCTCTTTCTTATGCTTTTTAAAAATAATTTAAAAATGCATTTTACAGTAGAATGCATTTTGACACACTGTACACAAATGGAGCACAACTTCTCATTCCTCTGGCTGTACATGGTGCAGAGTCGCTCCAGTAGTATAATCATACATGTATATTGGGTAATAATGTCTGTCTGTCTCTGCTGTCCTTCCCACCCCACAATCCCACCCCTCCCCTGACTCCTCTCTACACAAACCAAAGTTCCGTCATTCTTCCCTACCTTATCGCCCCACTATGGAACAGCATCTGCTTATCAGAAAACATTCGGCTTTTGGTTTTTGGGGATTGGCTTATTTCACTTAACATATTTTCCAGTTCCATCCATTTACCTGCAAATGCCATAATTTCATTCTTCTTTAAGGCTGAGTAATATTCCATCGCGCATATGTCTTCTTTCTTATTCTGAGAGGCACAGCTGCTCTGTGTTCAGCCATCTCCTGGAGAGGCCCACAGAGAGAGGACAGAGAACCAAGAGATCCTGGAAGCAGATCCTCAGCCCCTGTCAAGCCTCAGATGATGAGAGCCCTGGCCGGCAGCTTCCCAGCCTCACCTGGGACCCTGAGCCAGAGCCAGCAGCACCATCACACGCGGATTCCTAACTGCCAGAAACCAGGTGAGATAATAAGAGTGTGCCCAGGGTTGGGGCAATGTGTCACACAGCAGCAGATGGCTAAAACATTGTCCTAGGCTACCCCAAACGCCTAACAGGGTTCAAGTCTCAGTATGATCTGGCCGGTCCTGCCAGGGCTGCACATCTGCCTTGTGTCCTTCCTGTGCAGACATCTGGAGACACGCCCCCTGCCTCCACCATGACCCTGCATATGGCCCTCTGCCAGGAACACTCTTCCCAGCCTTGTCTCCTGTGTTAAGACCTGCTCCCTCTTACAGCTCAGGTCGCCACCTGTTCAGGGAAGCCAAATTCACCCTGAGTGACCAAGTCACAGCCTGTGCCGGAAGCCGTGATGGCCTCCTGCCCCCGATGCTCTTCTTCTGCAGCAACAGCTCCCTGCTGATTCACCACCACAAGGCCTGCAGGTCCTGGGTGCTCCGTGCAGCTCACGCCACCCTCAAAACCATCCTGCAGGACCCGGTCTCTCTGATGGAGACACCGCGGCACGGAAGGCCAAGGAAGTTCCCCAGGGTCGCCGGTGAGCACACAGCTTCACACCTTTGTGTTTATTGGATTCTGCAACGACAGAGGTCTCTTCTCCTTTCGCCAGGGTGGTCCCAAGCCCCCTTTCCAGCAGCCCAACCATACAAACAGGCAGCTGCCAGTGCAGCTGCCGGAGCCTGGGCTGCAGATGGCTGAGGCACGCTGACCTCGATGTTTCGTCCCCAGGAAGCAGGAGCTTCAGGCCAAAGGCTGAGCCAACAGCCCAGGAGGACTGGGCCATGGCTGGAAGCCAATGCCCAGGACCGCATAGCCCGCCCTGCCACTCAGGTCCTGGAGCAGCAGGCACCGGCACCCAGGCAGAGGAGTGGACAGAAGGCTGGGCAGCAGCCCAGAGGGGCCAGGATCAGGAGGGGTGGGCGGCTGCCTGGCCACTCCCAGGAATCCAGGGCTGGAGGCCTCAGTTCTGCCCTGGGGAGGCGGACCCTGCTCCTCGTACTGTGCAAGGGTCTCTTGTCCTGGATGAGACACAGGTCAAGAGGAGCGCGTCCCAGCATGTGGCCTCCAGCAGCTCGCGTCCCCTGCCCTGACTGACGCAGCTGCCAGTTTGCAAACAGCAGGTCACGAAGCACATCATGGCGTTGCTGCGATGCCCAGAGGTCTGTCCTCGACTCTCACGCTTGCAGTCCACTCTCGAACACAAAACCCTGGCCCCTGCTCTGCTTTAAGCTTGAGGCGAAAGTCCCGGCTAAGGCTTGGTCCCCAGCCTGCAGTGCTGCTGGGGCAGGTGGGACCTTGGGAGGTGGGAGGGAAGTTGAGCCCCTGAGGCGTGTCCTGGAAGCCTTGGGAGCCCAGCCCCTCCTCTTTCTGTTGCTTCTTGACAGGCATGCGATCCGCAGCCTTGCTCCACCACCAGGCGTGGTGGGCTGCCCTCACAGGCCCAAAGCCTCAGCGCCAACGACCATGGGTTGACCTCTGAAACCAAATAAATCTTCTGTCTTCTTCAGGTGATTTTCGCAGGTATTTTGTCACAGCAATGGAAAGGTGACTAACGCTCTTCAGGGGATTGCGGGCTAAAACAATAGGGGCCCCGTCAGGGTAGGGACGATCAGCCCTCCACAGTGACCAGCAGTTCCTCACAGAAGGGCGGGCACTGTCCTGGCCATGGTCTGCCCCACACAGCCTCCAGGATGCACCACAGCCTGTGGGGGGGACACCCCAGCTGTAGCCCTGGCCACTCTTGAGCTCCCGGCTCCCGCTCGACAGTGTGGCTCCTTCCACTTGCTCACGGGCCCTGCTAGACACTGTGCAGAGCGTGGGCACTGAGTGGAAGCGAAAATAAATGTGCATGTGGACCTCAACCGCCAGCTGGCCGGGAGCATTCCTGGCTCACCGGCTTCCACGCCAGCCATGTGACGGGGCCGCACTGCCTGACATCTCGGAGGAAACCAGGAACATGGACGTGGAATGAGCCCCAGGGTCTCTGCTTAGTTAGTGCCAAATCTTGAAAACGTCCAACAGTTTAGGTCTCTGTCCAGTGAGCTCCCCTGGGGTCGTAGCTCTGCGAAGTCTGTGTGCAGACTAGGATGGATAGTTGGGTGCATGGAGGCACACGGCCGGGGGCTGCACAGCCACCCTGCGGGCCAGAGGAGTGAACCACCAGGGAGGTGGTGGGCAGCACCAGGGGAGCGGGAGGGGAGCTGGAAGGCAGGGCTGCCTCTGCCCGGGTGCAGTGCTGGTCATCTGTGGCCCCTCCAGCCAGTTCTGTCGAGCAGCTGACCCTGTAAAGCCCTGAGCATCGCCCCTCCCAGCTCGGGGGGTTCAGATCCCTGCACTTCTCACTGTTATCAGCTTCTCCTGGGCTTGGCGCCTGTCATTTCCATCTCTGGGTCCCTGGTTAGCTTTTTCATTTTAAAACCCATTTTTAGCATCCAGCCTCCATTTCTCTCATTTGAATTTTCATTTCAGCTCAGCCTCTTCCCTGACAGCTTGAATTCCCCTCGATGGACGGGGTGGGGGGATGGCTCGGCTTCCTTGCAGGGTGTTTTGCAGAGGGGATTCTGCTGGAGCCTGGGGGTGAAGCACTCAAGAGAGCACCCTCGGGCCAGCTGCCTGCCATCTGAGGCCCTGCCTGTGACCGCCTGGTGGGAGGAAGGCTTCTGTGGAAGGAGCGTCCTCCAAGCTCCTCTCCCAACCCCACGGGCATCCTGAGTGTCTGTGGACACAACAAGGAACAGAGATCAAAAGCTAATTAGGCTTTGTCTTCTACATGAAAGCCCCGTTCTGAAATGGAGCCCCGCAGGCAGGAGCCCAGCTCCTTTCCAAAGCTGTCACACATCTGCACACAGAGGTGGTGGCCCGAGGTTCATTGTTAGCTGCTGTCAGGCTTAGCTGCTTCTGGGCGCAAGTGTTGGTGGGATGGCATTCCCCAGTGGGGAAGGTCCCAGGGCCCCCCGCCTCCAGGGACAGCTTGAAGAGGCGATGATTTGCAATCTCCACCTGAAACCCCGAACGTGTGTTTTCTACCTCTAAAAGGAACTCGTCAGACACAAGAACTGAGAACAGCTCCATCCACTGACCAGAAAGGCAAGACACAGGTGCGTGAGTACACAGGTATGTTTTTACCTCTGTTGTCCTTTTACTACCCACTGGAGCAATTGTTCAAGGTAAAAGATGGAGACTTTGGAGATGCAGATGCTATCTCTCAGCGTGGTCAGGGTGGGACGGCTCCAGGGATAGAAGTCTTAATGTAAAACTGTGGCCAACACAATGGTCTCTGAAAACCCAGATCAATATGCTCAAAATAAAGAGGGAGGAAAAGATAGCTGGAGTTGCCCTCCCAGGAGGGCAACTGTTCATGGAGAGCCAGGCGGGCTCTTTCTGTGCTTTCCTGGTGTCCCCAGAGAATTCTGTGCGGTGCTTTAGGTCACAGCCTTTGAATTCCTGGCTCACTGCTTGACAGGCAGCTCTGTGGCACCTGCCCTTGTGTCTCCTCTCTGACAGAGCCACGGTGCTTACAGAGGTTTCAGTCCAACGAGGCAGAACCTGGAGCTCCACCTGCTTTCCTGACAGAGGAGAGCCAGGTCCCTGCCCTCCACAACTGGTGGTTCTGCTGGAACGTGGTCATTGGACATAGATCCAATTCTGGCTAACTTTTGCTCCTGAGCCTCCTCATCTTGGGTGAGTCTCCTGACGTTTGAAGCACCCCAGAAGCCTCTTCGGTGGATGCTCCTCAAAGACCTTGCAAAGAAGTCAGTCTTTTAACTGTAACGAGACCGGCTCTGGTCTAGATTCATGGCCACTCTCTGTCCCGCAGTGAATATTGACATTCCCTTCTCGTTCCTCGACAGCAAACCATCTTAGAAGTGTAACCCAGAAAAGGAGAATGAGGAAGGAAATCAGCTCATTGGTCATTGTCAAAACAGTTATAACTTAGACATTATTTCACACTTGTGCAAATGGGGTAATTAACAGGCATATCAAAATAAATGGGAAAGCTGTAACACTGAAAGCTGGAAAGTTCATGAAAACTTGCTTGGAAAAAAACAAAAAAAATAATAACAATTATCCCAAGTTCCCTACCAACCACCTCTCAGAGCACCTCCTAGAGGCACTAGTTCATTTAATTCTCATGAAGCCTTTTCAAAGTAAATGCTCGTCTTAGGGTCAAAATGGAGACTTAGGGTCAGATGGTAACTAACTCGCCCAGTCGGTAGGCATTAGTGGAACTGAACCCAGGGCTGCCTCACTGCCAAGTGCATGTCCCTCTACCTACCTAGCTGTCTTTTCAACAAAAACTAACCACGGTTAAAATGTCTGAGACAAGAAAGTTGGACACGTGCTATCCACAGACTTCTGGTCCTTTGTGGAGCTTTGTGCCATCCCACTTCTGGAAGTGATGTAAAAGTTCTCTCTGCGCTGTCCACCCTGTAGCCGCTGGACACACGTGCACATAGCACTGGAAATGTGCTTCATGTGACCAAGCCTCAAGTCTTAATTCAGTTTTAACTCATTAATTAATGATTACTTAGTTTCCACTTAAGCAACGGCATGTGGCATGGCCACCATGCAAGGCCACTCACCCTTGCACAGCCTGGCCCCAGCTTAAGACGGGCGAGGGAAGAGGGCAATTTTATTGATTTCTGTATGTTGAACCAAACTTGCATCCCTGGAGTGAACCCCACTTGATCATGGTGCACTATTTTTTTAAATATGCGATTTGCCAAGACTTTATTGAGAATTTTTGCAGCTATGTTCATCAGGGATCTTGGTCTGAAGTTTTCTTTCTTTGATGTGTTCCTATCTGGTTTTGGAATCAGGGTGATACTAGCCTCATAGAGTGAGTTTGGAAGCGTTCCCTCCCTTTCTATTTCATGGAATAATTTGAGAAGTATTGGAGTTAGTTCTTCTTTGAAGGTCTTGTAGAACTCGGCTGAGAATCCGTCTGGTCCAGGGCTTTTCTTGGTTGGAAGGCTCTTGATGGCTTCTTCTATTTCCTTGCTTGTAATTGATCTGTTTAAGTTGTGATTATCCTCCTGGTTCAGTTTGGGCAGGTTATATGCCTCTAGAAATTTGTCGGTGTCTTTGGGGTTTTCTATTTTACTGGAGTATAAATTTTCAAAATAGTTTCTAATTATGCTTTGTATTTCAGCAGAGTCTTTAGTGATATTTCCTTTTTCATCATGAATTTTGGTAATTTGGGTTTTTTCTCTTTTTCTTTTCATCAAGATGGCTAAAGGTTGGTCAATTTTATTTATTTTTTTCAAAGAACCAGCTTTTTGTTTTGTCAATTTTTTGAATTGTTTCTTTTGCTTCAGTTTCATTGATTTCATCTCTGATTTTAATTATTTCCTGTCTTCTACGTCTTTTGGTGTTGGTTGTTCCTCTTTTTCTAGGGCTTTGAGATGTAGTATCAGATCATTTATTTGTTGACTTTTTCTTCTTTTAATGAATAAGCTTAATGCAATGAACTTTCCTCTTAGCACTGCCTTCATAGTGTCCCAGAGATTTTGATATGTTGTATCAGAATTCTGTTCTCATTTACCTCTAAGAATTTTTTTGTCTCCTCCCTGATGTCTTCTGTTATCTGTGCATCACTCAGTTGTGTATTATTTAATCTCTAGGTGTTGGAGTAGTTTCTATTTTGTATTTTATCATTGATTTTTAATTTCCATTATGGTCAGATAGAATACAGGGTAGTATCTCAACTACCTTTTTGTATTTGCTAAGACTTGCTTTGTGGCATGACATATGGTATGTTTTGGAGAAGGATCCCTGTGCTATTGAGAAAAAAGTGTATTTGCTTGTTGAAGGATGAAATATTCTATATGTCTGTTAAGTCTGAATTATTGATTGCTTATTGAGTTCTACAGTTTCTTTAATTTTTGTTTGGAAGACCTACCTAATGGTGAGAGAGGTTTGTTAAAGTCACCCAGTATTATTGTGTTGTGGTCTACTTAATTCTTGAAATTGAGAAGGGTTTGTTTGATATACTTGGAAGCTCCCTTGTTCGGGGCATAGATATTTATGATTGTTATGTCTTGTTGATGTGTGGTTCCCTTAAGCAGTATGAAATGTCCTTCTTTATCCCTTCTGACTATCTTTGGTTTGAAGTCCACGTTATCAGATATGAGGATGGAGACCCCTGCTTATTTACGTGGTCCAGTTGAATGGCCTGTTTTTCCCATCCATTCACCTTCACTCTGTGGATGTCTTTTTCTATGAGATGAGTCTCTTGAAGGCAGCATATTGTTGGGTCTTTTTCCTTAAATCCAATCTTTCAGTCTATGTCTTTTAATTGATGAGTTTACACCATTCACATTCAGGGTTATTACTGGATAGGGTTTGTGTTCCCGATCATTTTGGTTTAATTTTGGTTTTTAACTTGACTTGGTTTCTCCTTTGATTGGCCTTTCCTTTAGTGTAGTTCCTCTCTTTGCAGATTTTCATTGTTTCATTTTCATTTTCATTCTCTGCTGAGATCCGAATTGGTTTCCCCTATAGATAATCTGGTTCCTCTCTCTTGTGGCCTTTAATTCTATCCTTATTGTGTATTTTAGGCATTTTCAGTATCATGTGCCTTGGTGTAGATCTGTTGTAATTTTGTACATTTGGTGTCCTGTAAGCCTCTCGTATTTGATTTTCCACTTAATTCTTCATGTTTGGGAAATTATTATTTCACTGATATTATTTCATTGAAGAGATTGTGCATTCCTTTGGTTCGAAACTCTGTGCCTTCCTCTATCCCAATAAATCTTAGATTTGGTCTTTTGATACTATCCCATAATTCCTGGATATTCTGTACATGGTTTCTTACCATCTTCACTGTGTGGTCAACTTTATTTTCAAGATTGTGTATTTTGTTTTCATTATGTGAGGTTCTATCTTCCAGGTGATCTAGTCTGCTGGTGATGCTTTCTATTGAGTTTTTAATTTGGTTTATTGTTTCCTTCATTTCAAGAATTTCTGACTGATTTTTTTTTTTATAATCTCTACCTCTTTCTTGAGGTAATCTTTTGCTACCTGTATTTTCTCCCTTATTTCTTTGTTGGAGTGATCAATTTTTGCCTGTATTTGCTCACTTAAGTCATTCTTTAATTTGCAGATCATTTTAATTACGTAAATTCTGGACTCTTTCTCTGACATCTTACCAACTGCTGCTGTCAATGGATTCTATTATTGTAGTATCTTGGTTTGTTTGGGGCACTTTCTTCCCTTGATTTTCCATGTTGATTATGTGTCTTCCTTTCTTGCAGTCCAGACCTGAGGTATTGCAGTTTCTACCCTATAATCTTCTAGTGACCCTGCCGATTACCCATACCTCACCTTGGAGTTCACTTCCAGTGCCCAGCAGGTGTCCCCAGATGGACACTACTGCAACTAAAGATGGTGATGGCAGTAGCAGAAGTAACTCAAGATAGCAGTGAGGGGGGCCCAAGATGGGTGCAAACACTTTCAGAGACGGGGCTGAGTGGCGGGACTTACAATGGCTTTGGGCTGCCTGTTCAGAGATGTAGCGCTGTGGTGTGCTGAGCTGTGGAGGGCAGCTGCCTCCAGGCCCTGTCTGTTGTCCCAAGGTGGAGGCTACTATGTCAGGAGGGCTATGGTGATGGCTGCAGTGTCCCAATGTGGATTCAGGAAGGGAGCGAAAGTGTGGACGTTCACTTTGCACACAGGTGGTCCGGGGCCTGGGCTCTCACACAGGTCTGTGGGGGCAGTCCTGGGGTTGACCTAGACTGGGATCCCATGGGAGTCCCCACCTACCCACGTGGGTAGGTGGATCACAGGTTCACTCTTTTTTTTTTCAGTTGTTGATGGATCTTTATTTTATTCATTTATTATTTATATGTGGTGCTGAGGATCGAACCCAGTGCCCCATGCATGCTAGGCAAGCGCTCTACCACTGAGCCCCAGCCCCAGCCTGCAGGTTCACTCTCAAGTGTAGTTTTAGGTAGCCAACAGCAGCCAGGATAACAGGACCCCTTTTCTCAGGGTGGCCTTGCGCCAGGAACCCGCGCCTCACACGCACTGTCAGGTCATCCTCACCAAACCCTTGGCGGTGCTTGCTCAGCCTCGCTGTGTAGTGGACACAGGCTCCCAGAGGTTGAGGACTTTCCTGAGTCCCTCAGACAGTGAGTGAGGGGCAGTCTGCCTTCTGGGTGTCTGTGGTTCTGCAGAACAATCCCTGGCTCCATGCAAGCTCTTGGTAGATTGGGTGACCTGGCGAGGGAGCAAGATGATACCAGGGAGGGAGGGATATGCAGGTGAGCCAGGAGGGGGGCCGTGCCACGGCTAAAGCAAGAGGGGAGAGGGTGCTGGGCACTGAAGGCTGGTACACTCAGGTATCCAAAATCCCTCGACTATGCTGCCCCCAGAAAACAGACCCTGGAAGGGGGTCTTTCTGCATCTGGGAAGGTCTTTGCTGCTCCGCTTGTTGTTTCTACAAAATACACACCCACACAAGCAGGCTCATGCTAAGCATTGGTTTCTCTTGCACAGGACCCTGGTTCCAGACTGACCTTGCACAGATAGCCTTGCAGGTCACAGCCTTGGATGACAGCTGTGCAGAAGGCTCTCAGAGCCCTGATGCAGAGAGATTGAGGATGGGGAGACTCCCCGCTCCAGTCTTCCCCAGAACCATGTGGGCTCAGCCCTGCCTACTGCACCTCCCTGTCCCTTTCCCCACTCTTAAAACTCTTCATGAACCCGTGCTAGGTACCACTGCACCTTATTGTTAAAAACAATGGTCTCAATATAGCCTGGCTTGTGTACAAGCTTGTAGGATTATTCCTGTGCTCCCAATAGAAATAGGGCTATGATCCAATAAACAACACTGCCAAAAATCAAGAACTCTAAATAAAGCCTATTTTTCAGTGCAGGCCACGGAATGTGAGAATTTACAACATTTATCTGAGTCCCTGAAGGTATCGATAAACTTTTATATGGGGGAAACAGTGTAGAAAATAGACACTGTAACATTTTACATTTTATTTAGCTGCAGTTTCCAAACTCCCCAGGCCGCCCGAGAAGTGTTGGGAGGTGTGGCTTCTGCACTTAAAGGATCCTCAGATGTCCGTCTGCACCTTGCAGGATGACGTGTCCCCTGTACTGTGGAATCAGTCCCTATGGCTGTGGGGACTTTGTGATGCTGCTTTCAAAACTCTGCAGAATATTCTGAAGTGGGAAATTGAGCAGAGGATAATCACTGTGGAGAGAAAACAAGTGGCCTGTGCTCTCTGTCAGAAGTGTGCCTGGGAATCCGCCGCTGCAGTTGAGTCTGACACCCTGTCTTTTGTATTGGCTTTATTTATGTCTGTTTATGCTGGCCAGGAGAGAGCTATTAGGGCTGTAAATGTGCCTGATGTGGAGATTAATAGCTATAAAGTAGCCCTCCAGGGAGTCCGGGGTCTGGCTTAGCCACCTCCACGATGCTCTTACGCCAGGAGCCTTGTTGTGAAACCCACGGGCCCACGTTCCCAAGGTCCACGGGGCCCCACGACTGGAATTGTGTCCCAGCGTCTTGTGCCTGGCAGGGGCTCCTCCATGAGGTCCCAGGTGTCACAGAACACACCTCCGGGGAGTAATGGAGCTGGACTCAGGGCCAGGTCCTGGGGCCCGACTGAAGGGGAAGTGGGAAAACCAGTCACAACTGCCCTCTCCTTCTAATGGTGCCTTGGGGCCTGGGGGCGTGTGGGGAGGAGGAAGGCTTGGACCCCATGGTCCACTCCTTGTCCCCCACAGGCTGGCCGGGAAGTGGAGTAGAGTGACTCCACGTCCTTCCCACTGCAGGTGTGAGGGCAAGGGCAGCACCAGGGGCAGGAGGTGGCTTCTTCCAGAGCTTGGGGCTGGACTTTCAGGGGGTTTGTGAGCTGTTGCTGCACATGGCCGTTGTTATGGCCCAGTCAGGCGAATTCACAGGGCACAAAATCCATTTAAAGAGCAAGTCAAAGCCGGGTGGTGGTGGTGCACACCTGTAATCCCAGCACTTCGGGAGGCTGAGACAGGAGGATCGCGAGTTCAAAGCCAGCCTCAGCAATGGCGAGGCGCTAAGCAACTCAGTGAGACCCTGTCTCTACATAAAACACAAAATAGGGCTGGGGATGTGGCTCAGTGGTCGAGTGCCCCGGAGTTCAATCCCCAGTACCAAAAAACAAAAGCAAGCCAACACGCACTCAACCTTTCTAATGGTCCCACTGCATCTTCCTAGGACCCTGCTTTGTTGGAAAGTGTGTTAGATCTGTGCTGTGGCGAGGCTGTGACCGTGTGTCATACCGTGTCACCATACATGGCTGCCGAACTCCAGATCCCTCGATACACTGGGCTCCCAGCTGTGGAGGTGCCGAGGCCACCTTCCTACTCACAACCTATGCGGGAGCAGAATCAGTGGGCCCAGACTCCAGTCTCCACGGGCTCTTCCCAGCCACGTCCCCTGGGGGGCTGTGCCCCTGCCCCTCCTTTCCTCGCTGTGGGAGGAGGTGAGGCAACGTCCCAGGCAACCCAGGCGCACACAGCAGGGACCAGCATCCTTAGCGTGCCCTCTGTGATTCAGGCCCTCCCTTCCTGGTCTACTCGGCCCCAGACCGTCTGCTCGGGAGGCAGCCTGAGTCTCAGCAGCAGAGTCTGGGCACCTCCCCCACCATGATGGCGAACCTAAAGAGCACTGAGGAGGACTGTCAGCTAACCCACCGTGGCAGGGAGGTCACACTGTGGTTCTGCAGCAGCAGGCAGAGCGACATGCTGGGCACGGTCCGACACTCACCAGGGCTCTGAAGCAGAGTAGCTGGTGGTGATGCTCGGCTGGCACCGTCGCCCTCACTGAGGACTCCTAGTCCCGCGGGAGGTCCTGCAGTTGGACAACGGGACATCGGCAAATGACCCGGTTTCCCTGTGTCTCCTAGAGGAAACCCCCCAACTGCAGACGTGTCCGTGGAGCCCGTGTCCCCTGGCGCGGTGGAGCAGATCGCGCGGGGTGAGAACCAGTTGCCGAGGAGCTGCGGCGTGTGCAGGAGCCTCCAGGCCAGGGGCTCCCTCACCGTCATGCTCCGCGCACCTGGACAGAGCCCTGCCCTCAGCACCCTGCCGTTTTTGGAGTGACTCCCAGTAGTTTTGAAAACTAACCTTGGTTCAGCAGACTTCACTTTTAGAAAAAAGCTGAACTTCTCTTCCGTTCGGTAAGTAGATGTGGAACAGTGTGCGGGGCCGCATGTGTGGGGGCCGCAGGAAGCGGAAGAAACAAGCGGTAAACCACAGCAGGAAAACATGAATAGGGGTCTTAGGGCTTTCCTTAAATAAGACACTACGAGAAAACAGGCCTAAGTAAATTGCAGCCCCCCAGCACCCATCAAGAGCAGTCAGAGGTGGCCATGGAGGAGGGCGCCTCCTGTCCTCCTCGCTGGCCCTCATGCCGTCTGCGGCACTAGGATGATCTGTGCAGGCGGTTTGCCTCCCGCATCCTAACCTGATTTCCCTGGGTACGTGGGTGTGGGAATCAGGAGGGGCTAGAGGGGGTGCAGCAGCGCCTCAGGTCACCAGCTCCCGGAAAAGCACCTGCATCCTAAGAGAGGGAGCTTGCTCTTCCTTGGGGTGGGGCCGTGGGCGGAGCCTGTCTTCTGGAGAGCAAGCACCCTCTTCTGTGCATGGAGACAGAGCCACCATCTCCCCAGAAAGCAGCAGAAGCCTGCCTGGGCGTGTGGAGGGCAGCGGGGACATGGTCCTGTGCCTGTGCCGCACAGAGCAACACCCACGTCCAAGTGCACAGGGACTCCAGGCAGAAGCTGACTGCACCGGCTGCACTGCGCTGGGTCCACCTCCGCCCTGAGCAGCTGTGGCTGGAAGAGCTGACCTCAGGCCTTGAGAACCCTGTGATGAGGTCAACTGAAGGAGAGCCCTCACGCCCGGGGTCCAATGGGGACACAATGCCCTGCTCTCTCCAGTGCTCCTGGCACTTTTCTGAGAACTGTGTCTGGGGGAAGGTTTGGTCTGCCCTGGGCCCCAGGGCTGTCTGTGCTTCCTCCTCGAGAATGAGTGGAGATGGAAGACGGTGCTCCGTGGGCCAGGGAGCCAGCAGCTTCAGCAGACTTGAATTTTTTCTGCACAGTGGTCTTTTGAAAATGCCTTTGAAAAAGGTCTATGTGGTCTTCTTGCCCGTTTTCCTGTTCTTCAGCTTTTGAGTGCAGACAGGGGAGCAGGGATTGGTCAGGATTTCCCAGAAGGGCGCCCACCCTCTCTGGAACTGTTTGTGCACACAGACACTCACTCTCAGGACGTTTCTCCCCCTAATGCACTAGAGTCCTTCTTATTCTTGTCTAGGTAAACGGTTTTGTTGTTGTTGCTTGTTTGTTTTTTGCTTTTTGTTTTTGTACTGGGGATTAACTCCACTGAGCCACATCCCCAGCCCTATTTTGTATTTTATTTAGAGACAGGGTCTCACTGAGTTGTTTAGTGCCTCACTTTTGCTGAGGCTGGCTTTGAACTTGCAATCCTCCTGCCTTGGCCTCCTGAGCTGGTGGGATTACAGGTGTGCGCCATTTTAAAAGTCTCCTCTCTTCAGCAGGTGCACGAGCAGTTTGTGTGCTCACCCTCCCCAGCACTCTCTGCCTTTTGCTTCTGCTCCCAAAGGCGGAGTGTAGACAGGTGCACATCAAAGAACACCAGACTCCTCCAGGACCTGGAGCAGGAGAGGAAATCCCAGCATAGTGCAGCCGCTCGCTCTCCACTAGCAGGGTCACATAACTGAGCAAGTGACTGAGTGCGGTCAACACCTGCCTCGCTGCGGGCAGCTGGAACCTAAGCACTGGGATTACTTGAATGATTTTTCACAGGGTAGGAAGGGCAAAACAGCCATTGACTCATGCAGCTCCACCCCTCTTAGGATGCTAACAGCTGGGTTTAAATATGAAACATCACTTTCTTGTCCTCCTTCCTTGGAGGACCCAGAGAGCTCAACTCTCAGTGAACTGAGGGCAAGTTAGATCCCAGCAGGGGAAGAGCACAGGATGGGCAGTTCCTTCCTGGTGTCAGGGCCGGTGTCCTCTGTCCCTGCAGTGCTAGCAGCCAGACAGGAATGTTTAAATGGCTGCACAGTGCAGCCCTGGCACTGGCTCCACCCCAGAAAGTGCCCGTTGGACCCAACGTCCTGTCATGGCTGATGTGCTTTCTCAATGAGACAGTTCACAAAGGTCCAAACGATGGGAAGCTGTGGCATTTGGTGTATTTTAAAGTACAAAATAAGGAGAAAAGAGAGGAAGGCTGAGGGAGAGGTGTTTCGAGCATCTGCACTGCCTGGGCCGCTGCTTTGGTGTGCACTGACGCAGCAAGCCAAGAATGGAAAGGCATGAGGCTTGGGAGTGGAACCCAGGGCTTTGGGGTGCTAGGCAAGCGCTCTACCCCTGAGCTACACTGCAGCCTGAGGGCCACTCTGTGATGCTAAGACTGGTTTTGCTTCTGTCTCTAGGACGGGCTGACCACTTGGCTGGGCCCTAAACAGCAGAGCAGATCCCCTGGGGTGTGACAGAGGATGGCTCAGACTGAGCCGGAGCACAGCTTTGCTTAAAGTATATCTCCTGTCTAATCCTCCAGAGCGTGCCACTCCCGAGTGCTGGCCGCAGGCCACACTGCCCTCCCCCACTGCACTGCAGTGGCCTTGGTGGTCTTTGTCTGCTGGGAGACTGGACTCTCCTTGCCCCCAAACGTTCACCCGTCTGCTACAGACATCTTCCTCTGGGATTGTCCAGGGTTGCTGGCCCTTTCCTTCAGGCTCTGCTCAACACCATCTCTTAGGGAGACTTTCTCAGGCGCCCCTTCTTCCCCTGCCCTCCACCAGCGCTTGCCCCTGGTCACATCATGCACAGCACTCTCAGATGATCTTCCTTGACCATCAGTTACATATCCAATACCTGTTTTTCCCATCTGAAATACAAGCCCCTGGAGGACAGAGCCTAGCACCTGGTCAGCTGCTTGTGCTCCACAGGTGTCTGCTGAATTGGCTGGGGCGTCTGTGAGTAGCAACGCAGACATGGGATTGAACCAGCCTTGGCCTCATAATGCCACTGAGGAGTGGCTGGACTCAGACAGAGCCTCGTGTCCAGTCCTCCAAAGACACAGGCTTCCCCAGCTCCACCCACTGGCTGACCACCTCCCATACCAAGTGAACTGCAGGTCCCTGCAGAATGTGGTGTTCTAGGTGACAATAGAGTTCCCCACTGAGGCTCCCTGAGAAAACATGCTAAGAATGGCTCTTAAAGTGCCTGAGTGATAGTGTACCGTCTGACACGGAGACAGCAAAATCATGCTAACGTCTACACAGCAGGTGCTTTGGATTGCTTTCTGGCAGGGGCGACTGATCTGCGCTCATCTTAGCTGGTTCAGTGGCTCCTTACTAGCTGGCTGCATGCCTCGGTGAGCTTCTCGGCCTCTCTGCTTTAGTTCTCTCATCTCTGATATGGAGACTGACACAGGTGCCAGAGCTTCTTAGGGCTCATGATGACAGTGACCTCAAGCAAATGGTAGGACAGCACCCTGATGGCACCTGCAGCTGTTCTGCTGGCCCTTTCGATATTTGCTGTCAGAGAGGGAAAGAGGACACAGAGGAAAAGACAGTCAAGGGTGGAACATCTGATAAATGCCACCTGGACGTGAGTGACC
Source organism: Geosciurus inauris (assembly GCA_004024805.1). Lineage (NCBI taxonomy): Eukaryota > Metazoa > Chordata > Mammalia > Rodentia > Sciuridae > Geosciurus > Geosciurus inauris. The sequence goes on from PVHX01012536.1 coordinate 30,024, forward strand.
AGAAACACCATGGCCAGCCAGGGAAGGGGAGATGGCCCAGACGAGTGCTGGGAGACCCTGATGGAGTGGCACCAGCTGACCCTGGCTCTCCGGCACTGCCTCTCCTGTTTGGGACAGGTCATCAGTGGAGCAGATCCCCAGGTCCTGCGCAAGGTTGGCCACGGGCTCCATTCTGCAACAGGGCTGCTGGAGGCTGGGCCTCGGGGCATCTCGTCCACACAGAATCGATGCTCAGGGTCACATTTATCTTACTGGTTAAAATTTTTAAATTAGCTCATTTCATGTTCAAGATTTGATAGACGGAAAGCACCTTGAGAGAGAAGGGAGATCGTACCAGCCCGCGGCTGGCAGTCTTGCAATTTGGGATTTGTCATCGCAATATCCTTGGCTTCCTGGGGATGGCTTTTATGAACTGAGTTAGCAAATCCAATTTTTGTTCTCTTGACCCGTCAAAGACCAAGACGGTGAGGTCAGGAGGAAGAGATAAGCCTGGGCAGACAGGGAAATGGGCCCCGGGGAACTTCCCGCTGCAGAACACACAGCAGCTGCAGGGTTTTGCTGAGAAACTTGCAAAAGTTATTTTTAAATCAGGACATCCATGACCTGGAGTCCACAGCCTCTCCAAAGAAGGAAAACGCCTGATGGGTGTTTTGGTTGGACTAAAGGCTGCGTGGACGCCCCAGGGACGCACAGCACCTTACCCAGGACTGGGCCCGGGCTGACTCCTGAAACCTACAGAGCTGTAGGGTTTACCCTATGGGTTTACCTAGACAATGGCCATCCCTGGCAACCCTCTCAGCAACCTCCTGCCCGCAGCCATGGGAGCTCTGCTTTGCTTTAGTAAATTCTTATACTTTTCTTGCACCTTCTGCTGCCCATGAGTCTCATTCTTTGAATTTGTGAGACAAGAAACCCAACCATGTTGCAGGGTTCCCCTGGAGGGACAGCCCTAATCCACGTAGTCTGCCGTCCCTCTGTGGGGCCTCTGTCCTTCCACCCCTGCCCCAACTCCTCCTCATCCTGTGCAAGAGCCTGCCTACGTGACCCCAGCCTCGGCTGCTGGCCACAGAGCCCCATCCAGGCCTCTGGATGCCCGCAGATTAGAAGCGAGAGAGGCCCACATCTTCTGAATTCCTTTCCATTTTAAGTCAGAGGGAACCTACATTTGCTGGCTCCTGGGCAAGGGGCCAGCGTTAACATTTGGCTGAGCACTTGGAAAGGCATTTGGTGACGCCCCCTAGATGTGGGAGCAGAGGGCCAGCGGAGGAGTTCTCCTGGAGAACTGCACCCGGGCAGGTGCTCTGTTAGGGACAGTATATTTCTAGTACACACCGCCCTGTGACCCCAGAGTTCCCATCTGGGTCCTCATCACTCCAGGTGGGCCTTGGGAGGTGACTGGGTCACAGGGCTCTGCCGTCACAGGTTGATGGTCAGTGGGTCTTTCCCAGCAGCTTTGTAGAAGCCAGCTCCCGGGCTGCTTGCTGTGTCCGCACACGAGGCCTCTGCCCCTCTGACGCAGCCAGAGGCCTGCACCTGAGGCAGGTGAATGCTGGCACTGTGCTCTTCCGCTTCCCAGTCTCTGGAACTGGGATCCAAGTGTGTCTCCATCCTGTGTAAATTTCCGTATCTCACACATGAGCGCAGATGTAAGTGCACACATTTCTTTTTCTGTCCAAATGTTGACGGTTCTGTTAAGACATCAGATGAGGTGTCCCCCTGGGGGAAGTGAGAGACTGCCTCTCATCAGAGGTGGTTTCCATGGCATCCGAAGGCCCTTGGGCAGCATCCTGACGATGAGTTATTACGTTTTAGCTAAAACACATTGTAGAGACTGATTAGTCATAAAACCCGCAGAGCACAACAGATTAATGTTTCCTTCCTTCATTCTCAGATGCGAACACACAGCACCAGTGTGAACACTGCTCCGGGGGCTGGCTCAGCTGGAGCACTCCTTCCTCACGAGCTAGAAAGGAAGGGACAAGGAGTCTCTGTTGCCCCTGGGGACCCCTCAGGCGAAAGCTGCAGGTGGCAGCTCAGATGCAGCCCTGAAGAGGGCTTCACTCAGCCAAGTCCCTCCCGAAGCCCGCAGACCCAGTGACCTCGCAGCCATGCTGTGTCGGATGAGATGGTGCCCCGGTGCATCTGAGCCCTCGTCAGAACTAATGACACAAGGTGGCTTCTGGGAGGATATGCACCTGCAAGGAGTGAGGCTCTTCCTGGAGGTTGCCCTGTCTCTGTCCCTCAGTGAGGCTGTGGTCAAGGTGCACAGAGGACCCAGGCCTGGGAAGAGGCTGTGACAGGGGTTAGTTTGGAGGGAGTGAGGACAGGGCACAATCCAGTTGTGCCCTCTGGGCTCTGGTGCCTTTCCCTCCCGGACGCTGGAAAAGCAGTAGGTAGCCGAGAGCTGGAAGCCTGATTGCATCTGCTTGGACACTCCCAGGACGCCTGTGTCCTCCCAGGCCCCGTCTCCAGCCATCTGAGGGTGGGACAGCATCTAACTTAAAATCACCAACAAAGAGAAATAGCAACAGGAAAGTCCAAGTTCACATGCTTGTGAGGGATGGAAATGTGAACTCCTCAGATGCACACAGATTATCATCCGATTGCAAGGGGAAGATCTCTAGGCCACATTTTTGTTAGGTATAAATAACTCAGATATCCTTCATCTTCCACCTCGGAACTTCTAGATACTAAAACACAACAAACGAGTCTATAGTTTGTTTTTGTTTTGTTTTTTGGGGGGGTACTGAGGATTGAGCCCAGGGGTGTTCGACCACTGTGTAACCCTTCCCTTAGTTATTGACAGCGTGCACTTCAAAACTGATCACGTGTGTATTTTTGAGACCCCTGGAACACATTTGAGAATAGAAAAGTGTGACACTCTGTTAATAGATTTATTTATATCTTAATCCAGTTCAATTTTAAGTTCAAAAGTAAAGCAGCGTAGAAACTTGTCAATAAGTTATCCTTTAATTGGCCCAAAAGATTTCAAAAATTTGTATAAATGGAATTGAAGATTATTTTTATACAATTTGACATAGAAGATGTGCCTAGATGTTTTATCTGAAAATGGCTTCAGGTGACCATCAGGTTAGGAATAGAAAGAAACTAGTGACACAGCCAAGGCAAGGAAGAGACTCACTGTGGAGAGAGAAGAGAACGGCTGTTCTTCAAACAAGAGAGAATATTCACGGAGCACTTTTCTGAATAAATTTTGTACCCTACTTAAAAACTTAATGAAAGTTCTTGAAACTTAGAATGACATTAAAATTAATTTTCTGCCTAAGATCTTTGGCAGGGAAGTCATAAATTGACATTATTGAATCACGTCAAATTTATTCTCCAATGGTTCCACTTGCAGGGGACCATGGCCTGCTACCATATTCCTGAACCTTATACTGGTCCATGGGAAGAGCCCTTCCTGGAGGACGTGTGCACACAGTTGCCATGGGGAAGGACTGTGTCTCACACCTAGAGTAACTTCTAGACTGAATCAGGTGTCCAGCAACATTGGTTGAATGAGGAATGAAAGAGAGAGAAAACGTCACTGTAGTCGCTGTAAGAGTGATCTGGGCTCTGACCTCACTGCAAGTTGACCAAAAAATGGTCATCCTTGGGCCAGGCACCTGGACACTGGTGTGTGCATCTTCCTCTCTTGGATCAACCTGCACTTTGAGAAACAGCTCTCGGGGTTGCAGGAGAGGCCTCACTGCTGTCCTCCTTGCAGCCGGAGCAGAGCCAGGGTGCACCACAGTGGCCTCCCAGGGATTCAGCCGTGGCTGTGCATGTTCCTGTACCATCTTAGAGTGACTGGTACAGAGACAGGCAGCAACTCAGCATGGCACAGGGTGTGTGCAGAGGAGAGCATCAGGCAGTGCAGGTGTGCCAGGCTTCGTGGCACTGATGGGAGGTGCCCGTCATGGTCACTAACTCATTTCGTGAGAATCTGTCTCATCTCCCATCCAAACTGTGAGCACATGTACATCAGGAGCTAGAGGGCTCTGATTCCCTGGTGGCTTGCTGCCATCTCCACTGCCCCGCACCCTGAAGGGACATGGTTACCCCGGTCTGGCGCCAACCATGTGGACAGACCACCACACCAGGGAGCCCCTGCACACACTCCCAGGAGGCCAAGAGTGTCAGCCAGGGTCCACCAGAAGACCAAGTCCATAGTTAATGTTTAAAAGGAAGAATTCAGCTCAGGGCATTGGTTACCTTCCTGGCAGTGTACATCAGGCCAGGAAACGACCTCCTCCTGGTCATGGTCAGTGGGTCAGGAAATGACCCCTCCTGGTCGTGGTCAAAGGGTCAAGAAATGACCGCTCCTGGTTGTGGTCAAAGGGTCAGGAAATGACCATTCCTGGCCGTGGTCAATGGGTCAGGAAATGACCACTCCTGGCCATAGTCAACAGGTCAGTAATGGCCCGTGGCTCTGGTCGTGGACGGCATGCCAGTTTTCAGCACAGGAGGGCCAACAGCGCCCTGAGCCACGTCCCTGCTCTGCAGACCTCGTGTGCGTCAGCATGCCCAGCTGGGGTGCAGGCCCGCACTCCCCCAGTGTTCCCCTCCTTCTTCCCCTCAGTGAGCTCCACCTGTGCCTTGCTTTGACCATCGTCTCAGTCCTTTCTGAGAGGACATCAAGGCCCCCACGGCTGAGTTGAGGTCCATGTCCTTCGAGGACTCCTCAGGACCCTGTTCAGTGACGCCATTCTTTGCTCACTTCCTAGGGTTCGCCGGGGAGACCCAGTGCTCCCCCCTTCTGTGCCTGGCTTGGTGACTTAGCCTGTGTCCCGGTGTTGCGGATGGAGTTTTAGAGAGAGCAGCCTTCCTGGCTTGCCTAGGACTTCCCAGCACTAAACCCCACATCCCAGGAAAACCTTAGCCCGGGCAAACGGGACAGGGGCTCTGGAAGTGAAGCAGGAAGCAGGGTCAGCTGCTGGGGCGGAAGGCGGAGTGTACCTCCTACTGGGCCACAGGATGCCCCAGCCCGAGAGGGCAGGGAAGAACAGAGATGAAGACCCACGACCTCATGGTTTTCAAGCTTCTGATTAAAACCATCAATCATGAGGGGGATCTTTCACACCAAAGGCTTTGAGCTATGGGGGAGAAAAGGGAGGAAAAACCAATCAGTGTTCAAAAAATAGAATAGAGCCTAAGCTGATAGGCAGCAGGAAGAGAAAACAGAGTGTCACCACACGGCTTAGCGTCTCTGCAACTAATGGGAAATCAGGGAGCTCTGGGGAAAGAGGTTTGCTAGATAACATCGCCTGAAAAACCCTGCAGGGACAGCTCCCCGTGCCATTTGTCGTCCTGATCCCTGGTTGTGATGGCAAACTTCGCTAGCTTGATAAGCAACCTTCCTGTTTAGGGACATAGATAATATCCTCCCAGGTCCCTGGCTCCTGCTCAAATGATTAATCATGTCAAGATAAGGAAATCATTTGGTTCTTTAAACTCGGAAAGAAGATGTGATTAAGAATGTCACTTGCTAGCTATCTGGGAAGGTGTTCTACAATCGGTTGCCCAAAATAAACCGTATTATTTAGCAAATGTCTACAGGGAGACAGCTTAACAGATGTTTAAGACAATGAAGAAAGGCTGGAAACATTTTAAATGTAGAAGTGCTTTTTAAAATATGTATTGGTTTTGGAGTGAGAGACATCATGCTTATTTTTAATAATAGCTTGATATTTCTATTTTTAACATAATATAGAGACTGATGCTGAGAACATTTGCCACTTCAAGTCTAGGAGAGAAATGAGAGATGAAGCCCTGTCTGACCGGGACTTTGAGTGATAAGGGATGTGACTTCCATGGAAAAGAAGTCTCTGAAATCCACAAAAGCACAAAGTGAAGTCCCAGGTGGACTCCAGGGGGCGTGTGAAGAAGAAAGGGAGGAAGGGCACCTTAGGGACTGAGGCACGGGGGAGTCACAGCTTCCTCTGCCACAGGCAGGGGCCTCTCCAGTGGCACCCGAAAATGTGACCAAAATAGAACCTGTCCCTACCCCTAAGACGGGAAGCAGGCCCTCGGAGGATGAGGTGGAGCAGGGCAGGAGATGTCGGATCGGGTCTCCTGCCTGGGGAGCTCCCGCCCGAATCCCTGGACACAGGGTCCCCAGGTTTGCCAACGGGGCCCTTCTCGGTGGGCGCGGCCTGCTGGTACAGGCTGCCTTCTCCCCATCTGATGAGCTCAAGAGCCTGCTGAGAGCATGTGGTGAGCATGAGCCGCTGCTTCCTGGAAAGAGGGCAGGGACTCGCCTCACGACCACAAACTGCCGAGCCCACTGGCAAGTAGAGGAGATCACGGAGAATCTTCTGGAAGTTCCACAAGACCCTCTGACCTTTACAGCCAGCTTGGGCACAACTTGAACAACTTCCAGGGGCCTCCAGGGCCCTCAGGCTGGCTGGGTGTCCTCCAGGGTCAGGGGCCTTCTCCCTGGGAGCCCACACTCTCCGTGTGCAGGGGCTGGGCATACCCACCAGGCCCCCAGCAGGCTGCTGGGCTCTTGCAGAGGGTGCTCTCAGACCACGCCTGGCTCAGGGGACCTGGAAACACCTCTCCTGGAAACCAAGCTGGCCTCTCGGGGCAGATCTGACCGTATGGATTAGAGAGAGAATTTAGCAAGAGGGGCATTTACACTGGCCTCTTACCTGAGACCATGACCCCTGTTTATCTCCAGCAGAGAAGATAGGAAGGTCTCCCACAGAGCGGAAGCAAGGCGCAAGTGCTCCATTGAACTCCCCTCTGCCCGCCTGGCCTCCAGGGGCCTCTGTTCTGCCTGAGGGTTCACCCCTGGAAAAGCCAGGGCTTGATGGGCAGGGCGGCAGTGGCCTCCCTCATCTCCTCCCTTCGCCCTCCGACTGAGGCTGGCCTCCCTGCTTCTCCCCAGGCGGGGAAGGTGCAAGGAAGTGGTAGGAGAGTCTCCGAAGAGCGTGGGTTGGGGAGAGGCCACACTGCTGGCACAGCCAGGTGCTGACCTCGTGGCTGCTGGGGAAGGGCCCAGGATGCTCTGGCCAGGATGCCCAGGGCTGTGCTGACCTTGGGAGACCAAACCAGGGCATAGGAGGCCCTGGGAATTGAGTAGCAGAGTCCTCGGTGTCAAAATAAGGAACCAAGAAGGGGGAGTTTGCAGAGCTGCCGTCCCGTCCTCAGCCTTCAGTCTTGACCTTCCTTCAAGACTGCTGCTGCTGCTGCTGCTGCTGGCAAGACTCACGGGCATCCTGAGTACTAGCACCGAACAGGTGCAGCCAGAGCCTATTGCTCACACTACAGCAGGCTTGTCTCAATACCATGGTATTACCTTTGGAATTCCTAAAGTTCAGTGCCATCATTAAAGGGAAAGTTTAATGAGCTGGTGGTAGATCTCACAGTCACGGAAATGTCTATTTGGGTGACCTTAGCTCTTCCTCTGCAGCCATTTAATAATCATAACCATGTGTATAGTTTTACCATTCAGGATATTTCCTGAACGTTATCCTGCTTAATTAGTCTGTGAGACACTATTTCTGACGTTCTCACTTTACAGGTGAAGACTCAGAGAAGCAAAGCTGGTGTCTGCCTGTGGCAGAGACTGGCTGAACTCCCAGTGGAGGCCTGGGGGCCAGAGTGGACAGGAGCCGTGGAGACAGCAGGCTGAAGGGCCACACTCTGGGCACAGTGCTGGCTGGGGAGCCAGCAGGACCACGCTGTGGTCTTCATGGTGACTGTGCCAAGGCCCAGCAGTCCTGGCTCTGAGATCAAGGCTGAGCAGAGACTCCCAGTGACCCCCAAGTACCCCAGCCTCCCTGAGTCTCTCCCACATGCTATTAGGGCAGACCCTGGGACATCCTGCACTGGCCTGGCTAAGCACCCAGAGGGGTCTTCCTAAAGGCTGAGCTGAGGTCGATGGGGGGCTCATGGTGGAGGCTGTGCCTGGGCCCCAACCCTGGGGCTTCAGGGGACGTGGGCCCTTGCTCTGCGGTGCCTGTTCACCATTGCTGTGCTTGTTGGTACCGCGGGGGGTGGGTGGGAATCAGAGTATCCTTTGGTGGGCTCTGTTTTTTCTGGGGAAAATGAGAGGAAACATCTCTGGCTGATGGAAACTCCTTGGTTTGGGGTCAAGATGCAGAGCTTCTGTGCTGAATTCGGTCCCAGGCTGCCCAGTCCCCTTGCTCTTGCTTGGCCCCTCTGGGCTGACTTTTCTTTAAATTAAAAACACCAAATTTGCATGGAGTTTTTTCGATTTCTTCCTCCCTCCTTTCCTCCCCTCCACCCTGCCCTCCCTTCCTACCTTCCCTCCTCCTTCCCTCCTTTCCTTCTAATCTGTAACCGTCTTGTTAAATCCGAGTCCCAGGGCTGGGGCTTAACTCAGTGTAGAGTGCTTGCCCAGCATGTGCGAGGCCCTGGGTTCCGTCCTCAGTACCAAAAAAAAAAAAAAAAAAAGACTAAAGACTAGTTCCAAGGTCAGCTCTTAGATCTGTCCCAGCAGCTTTTTACAACAGAGATGGTGATCCATCACGTTAATTAAGTGCTTGTCTCTTCAGGAGCCGTGGGACCAGTCCAACACCTGCTGAGGGTGGAGGAGAGGGCAGCCTGGTGTGGGCCTCCGGGCTGGCGTCATCACGCAGCACGGCTGCAGAAGGTGGCTGCCAGACCCCTTGGGGAGGCCCGGGGCGCGCCCTCCCCCGTGCTGTGGGCGGGCACCTGGTACACTGCCCAGGTCATGGCTGCGGCCACCTCTCTGAGGAAAGAGCAGGTTGGGGCTGAGGTCAAGATGCTGCTGGGACTTGTCACATCTCCGTGGGTGGCGGCAGCTGGAGGACCTGACTCATGTTACCACCAGTGGTCACCAAGTGCTCACTGCTACCTACCGCAGCATTCTGTGAGCGCATCCTGTGGAGAATCTGCCCAACAGGATTTATTTCAGACTCATTAGAGGAAAAGAGGTTTTTTCTGCCTAAAGGCACTGTCATTGTGTAACAGCTTGCAGTGCACGAAGACCTTTCCCCTTATTTTATATTAATAAATCTGCAGAATAATCCAGTGAGGTAAACACTGTCTCCATTTCCCACAGCGGGGCCCACAGAGTCCAGAGGTGGCGAAAGCAGTTCCATTAACAGTGAGAAATCCTTTCCTTCTTGTCCAGCACGTGAGGAGCTTGTCTTAACATCCACACCCAAACCCAGCCCCAGCCACACGGCACGTGCGGGGACCTGGCATTCAGGATTTCTGCCTGCTTTACTTGTGCCTCCCTGAATTACAAGCCTGGGGATGTGTTTCCAGAGGCCTGTGGAGACCCCTGCAGCTAGGCTTTGTGCAGATCCTCTCTGGTGGACTTCCACGGCTGGGCCACACTGCCCACCTGTGGCTTTAGCGCCCACTGTCTGGGTCCTGTCCTGCGGGTGCTGGTTGCATGGCACGCGGGCTGGCCCAGCCACCAGCTTCCTTGGAGCTGAGGCTGCTGGACAACACCTGGTCAGGCGTCCTTGAGCTCGTACTGCCACGTTGGCCTCTTGATGCCCACCCCTTAGCAGAGGGAGGCTGCTCTCAGGGCCAGCCACTCCGGTGTTGCTCTGGGGTCATCTGCCCTATACCTCTCCTAAGTATTCTGTCCATTCTGATTCCTGGTGTTGATCCTCTTTTTTCTGAAAATAGCAGCTTCGTGCACCTGGCCCTGACTGATAAATGCCCTCCTTCCAGTGCCACCAGGTCTGGGAGTCCCCACAAATGTGTCCTGTCTGCACATATCCATGGCCATCTCCCTGCCCAGGTGGGGGTGGCCTGCCAAGCTCCGCCTGCCCCAGCCCTGAGTGACTCTACTGCTCAGACTCCTGTGTCCACGCAGGCCCTTGCTTCTCCCGTGGCTGGTGGAAGCTGAAGGTGACCATGCCCAGCTGAAATGCCTCTGCAGGGACTGTCCCACCCCGGGTACCTCAGCCCGGCAGCAGGGTGGTGATCTCTGGTGAGATGGGGAGAATCCCTGCCCTGCTCCAGCATCGCTTTTCCTTCTCTGGGGACCCTGCAGGACTTGCAGGGACACGCTCTCCAGTTTGCCCTGCAGCTTCCTGCCCTCTGGCATAGCACCAAACTCACTGCCTCAGCGACCAACTCCACACCATGCGCTCAGCACCTAATGGAGGAAGGTATTAGGCCCGGCGTCATCTGCTCCTTCCCAGCCTGAGTCAGATTGGCCCTGGTGCCCACTGAAGGAGCTCTCTGGGAATGAGTGGGCTGTCCATCTGCAGGCTCCCCAGCCAGAAGGCACCTGGACCCAGCAGGAGGAGCCGGAGGAGTGGAAGGCTGCGTGCTGAGTCCCTGCTTCCTGAGAGTGACTCACCCGCGCTATCTTTCAGGGAACCTCACGGAGGGTGCTGCTGGGGCTTGATGGGTCCCATAGTCCATGTGCTAGAAACGCAACCCCCTGCAGTCACGTGGGAGGTGGAGGCTTGGAGGTGCCAAGGCTGTGAGGGCGGGGTCCTCCCAGGACTGGGCTGGCTGCTGCAGGAGTGGCTTCCTGACAAAAAGTTCCTGAGGATCTTGGGCGCGCCAGGCAGGAGTTAGGACAGAGAAGTTGAGTGCTGGAATGGCTGCTGGCCCCTTTCCCCCTGAGACCCAGAAACAGAGATAGAATTGCAAAACGTTGCCCTGAAGAAACACAACCTGAGACAGAGGAGCGGCCTGCCTTTTAAATGTGTGTATTATAGGAAATCCAGGAGGCCCTGAGTGCAGGGGAGGGCCCTGGGCCGTTCTCTGCGGCTGCTGTCAGGGTTTCTCTTTATCCTTATATGTCCCAAACTTTTAGGAAAATGTGTCTGACGTATGTTTTTAAAACTTCATCTGCTGGTAACTTTGTGAGATCTCTTTTCATGTGTAAGGATGAAGTTCTCCTTTTCTTCCAGAAAAGTCTTGGGTGTTACTTTTCAGTCTCCTCAAGGAGCCTCCTTATTTGTCGTTGAGTAAATATCGGAACGTCTGGAATTGTCCTCTTTGTCCTTTGCCCCCTCTTCACATTTTCTTTGCAATCCTTCTGGAAGTTTCCTTCAGGCTGACCTTCCATCTCGCACTCCCCAGGTGGACGGTCAGCGCAGCGGCTGGGGCCTTGTCTGCGTGCTGTGTTCCCGGGCGCCCACGGTGTTTCTCTGGGACCTTCCTCCTGCTCGGGGGCTCTCTCCTCCTTTGTCTCCTGGTGGGGTGGGAGTGCTTCTCAGTCCTGGTCGTTCTTCTGCTTGCTGCTCCCCCTGTGGGGCCCTCCCAGGGGGCCTTCCCTTCCCTACTGGGGGTGGGGGCCCTGTGGATGACCTCGTGTGGGGACGGGTTCCAGCCTCCCACAACAGGAAGCAGACAATGCCCCAGCCCCGTGGGGGTGCTTGCTGCCAGGCTGCAGCCCTGGGTGGTCAGCCCTCCTGGCCCCCCTTGGCACAGACGCCCTGTGCCCTGCCCTGGGTGTTTGGCCTGGCACTGGACCTGGCCTGTTGGGGGAATGTGGGTCTGTGGGTTTCCTTCTACCTCGGCCACGTGGACGGCCGGCTGCACCTCCGGGCTGCAAGAACTGCCTTTTCTTGGGCAGGTGCGTGTAAGTACTGCACATTTTTTTGTTTTGAGAGTGCGCTGGGCAGAGGAGCTCCAGGAGGGCTTGCCTAGCAGCACAGCCTGGCTCCCTCAGGGGCGTCTCAGGAGAGGGGAGGGCGGGTGCAGGAGTGGCAGGCAGGGCAGAGCCACCTGTGGAGAACCGGAAGGGGGCTCAGAGGCCACTGGGGGGCTCAGATGCTGTTGTAGCTTTGAACAGTGATGCTGTCCACGTGTCTGAGGAAGGGTATTCAGCGCTGCTCGTCCACGAGCACCTCCCTGCCGCCCTCACATCGTGTTATAACCTGTATGGACACGGGTTCCACAGAGCGAGACCCCTGCAGGGACTGTGATCAGTAAGGTGGGCTCTGCCTGCACCGTAAAGACCGACGGTACACACAGGCATTGATGGGCTTTGCTGGGAGAAAGAGGCAGGGCCTTCAGGCCTCCCCGCACTGCATTGGAACCACTGATAAAATGTGGATCTGATATTGAGGCTAATAACCTTGTCCAAGTGTTGCTGAGTAAGACGTGTTTGGAGCTAATAATTCAAACCAAAGCTAAGCCCTAAGGAGGTAGCCTGGCTGGCTGCCCGTCAGCAGGCTCAAGCTCTGGAATGCTCTTTAGGAAAACCAACCCGGGGACAGAGCTCCTCACTGAAGTGAGGACTCCAGACACTTCCAGATGTGTTATTTTCTCTTCGTTGTTTTCAGATGCACATTCCAGTAGCGTGAACTTTGACATATCATACATACATCAGGGGCAACCCATTACAATTTTGGTCCCATTCTTGTGGTTGAAGAGGATGTGGCGTTACACTGGTCATGTGTTCATGTATGAGTAGGAAAGAGAAGTCCGATTCATTCCACTGTCTTTCCTATTCCCATCGCCCCTCCCTTCCCTCATTCCCCTTAGTCTAATCCACTGAATGTCTACGCTTCCTCCTCCTAACCTCCCTTGTTACAGGTTAGCGTCCACATAGCCGAGAGAACAATTGACCTTTGGATTTTGGGGACTGGCTTATTTCACTTAGCATGACATTCTCCAGTTCCATTCATTTACCAAAAAGTGCCATAATTTCATTCTTCTTTATGGCTGGGTAATATTTCTGTATGTCACTTTTTTTATCCGTTCATCTGCTGATGTGCTTTTGATGTTGCAGCAGATACACATTAGCAGACAGGTACCCACTCCTTAGGAGGATGACATCTCCAAAGTGCATGCCACCCAGAGCTCAGGAGATAACCTTGGTCTTTGCAGATGTATTAGGCAGGAGGAGTCCACCAATTAGGACTGTAAACACAACAGCTGGTGCCCTCATAGGAGAGAGTGATTGGAGACAGAAACAAGCAAAGCCATGTGGCAGTGGAGGTGGGGATTCCCAGGGACACCAAGGACCGTAGCAACACCCAGGAGCTAAGCAGATGCCTTGTACCATTGAGGCCAGCACATGGCCCCCTGCTGCCACTGTGCACCCTGCCAGGTGTCCCCTGGAGGCTGACCTCTGGGACTCACAGCCACACTTGGAGCAGGGCAGCAGTCAGGGGCACTGGTTGCTGCATATCCACTCCTTCTAGATGTGAATCTGGGGCCTGGCCATGGTGTGGGGAGCTGCCTGGCTTTGCAGAGGCAGCTGTCGGAACCTGTGATGGGAGCGTGTCGCCTGCGACCTGGCCCACTTTCCTAGAAGAGGTTCTAGGGGAACAGTGAGCCCATAACACTCGGCTGTCGGCTCTGAGTGAGTTGGTGAGTTTTCTCTCTAAAGGCTGGCCCCAGAGTGCTTCCTGGGGAGGCGTTTTGTTCCCAAGGTTCCTGCTCCCTTGGGCTCCTTGGGCTGCATGTGGATGGACGGGGCTGCTGCCGGCACCATTGAGCTTCTCTGCACTAGGCAAGGAGCGGAGAGCAGAGGGGCGAGCCGAGGACGAGCAAGGACCTCGGTCCCCTTCCTTCCCTGTCCCTGCCTCTTCATCGTCGTCTTTGGTGCTAAGGGTGCTCCTTTCTCCCAGGGAGGGAGGGTGCCCTCACGGGAGGGTCTTCGACCTGCTGCAGGGAGGTCAGGTGCTGCCAGCACAGGCTGTTCCTCCAAGTCCCCCAGCTGAAGGTACACGGCGTGCCAAGGCGCCATACTTTGGGGCAGTGTGTCCTGAGCCCCATCATGGTGCACAGAACAGCTTTTGTCTCCCAACTCAAGCTAGATGGACTTGAGAAGAGGCTGGCAGTGCCGATCACACATTCTCTTTGGTTTACGATATGATAACACACGGAGGGAGGGCCAAGCTCACAACCTAGAGGCTTCCCCTGCACCTGGATTCCAGACACCTCCTGGGAAGAAAAAGGACACCACTGCCAGCTCCAGCTGAACTTCCCAGGGGCCACCCCTCCAGCAGGCACCCCTTACAGGCTGTCCCTGGCCACGGAGACCGAGTGACAGCTGCATCTGATGGTCCACCCTACTCTACGGCTCTCCTTGTCTTGGAGAAGACCTGCCAGGATCCTTGTCTCCACACAAAGTGAGAGGACAGCAGGTGGCTGGGGAAGCTGGGGTTGGGGCATGGTAGGAGAGCCGTTTCCCCAAGGAGCACAGGCCCCTGGCTGCTTGTGATGGAAGAGTGTCCTTGGTGGGGCCCCTGCACCACAGTACTATCCATCCTGCAGACATTTGTAACCCTGCAGCTGTCCTTGCATTTCCACAGGCAAATGACATTAATTGGAGCTGAAGAAAGGGCAGCTGGATCAGCTCAGGGCAGCTCAGGGTGATGGGCCTGGCTGAAGGGATGCTGTGCCATTTGAACAACTGCTAGCCCAGATATCCTTTGAAAGAAGATGGTCAGTAGCTCACACTGAAGAATAATTAATATGTAATAAATAAAATTTATGCACAAATCTTAAGTGTCTAAAGGGTGGGTTCTGACAGCTGCATAGGCTGTCCCAAGTCTACTGCTCGAAAAGAGATGCAGGACATGTCCATCACCCCCGGGGACACCCCCTGCAGTGTCTGAAGCACAGGCCCGTTTGCTGGGCATCCTGTGAGCACCCCAGGCCTCCCCTCCTCCTGGTCCCCCCTGCATGCTCCATGTAGTCCTAGCAAGTTCCTTCCCTTCACGTTCCTTGGGAATATGCTATCACCAAGTGAGAGTTCATCCTTCCTTCTCCTGCAGGTGGACGTCGGGCTGCCTCTGCTTTGCATGATTACAAATCAAGTATCTCTAAGCATCGCCCTGAATGGTTTTGACAGAACCAGAGCCTGGGCATGCCAATGTCCACCGCCAGGGCCCACAGTGCCTTCCAAGGAAGGAAGGCCCAGGGAAGCCGTGTATCCAGGTTCCAAGCTCCCTGGGTAGATCCAGGAGGGGCTGGTGGGAGTTGTGGGGTGCGCAGGCGCTTTCTCTTGTGAATCGTCTTCTCTTTGGAGGCTTGAGGAGGAGAGAGAAAAGGTCAGGGCAAGGCCAGGCCGGCAGGGGAGCCCCAGCGGGGGCGGCAGTGAGGAGGGGCAGGCTCTGGGCTGACTGCTCTGCCAGCCACGGCAGACAGGAAGAGGGTGGCAGAGGTTGGCTGGGTGGGACGCCCCATATCTAGCAGGGTGCCTCTTCTCAGGGCGGAGGCCAGGAGAGGAGCTGCAGCAGTGTTCCGTGAGGGAAGGGGGGACATCGCCAGGGAGTGCCCCTGATGTGGATGTTGCTGGGAGTCCAGGCCTGGCCCATGACTAGGCATGTGTATTGAAAATGATTAGCTCTGCACGCTCGGTGCCGGCTGGGAGACCTTGATTCTCCTCGCCACCTTCTGAGGGACTCTGGAGGAGGCGAAGCTTCTCTGAGCTCTCTCCTGTGCACTGACGGGCACACACTGTGTTCCCAGGGTCCTGCATGCTCCCACAGGCTGACCTCATGTGACCTTCCACCAGGGCTGCTAGGCCGGGAAAGGCACAGTACACAGTGCGAACCCTGCTTTAACTCAGCTCAGGGGCGCGACTCCCCCGGCCGGCAGCCCACAGTGGGGCCCAGAGAGGTGTGGCCGAGCTTTCCCAACATACGCGCTCCTGCCTCTTGTCAGGAAAACTCGATCATCTCAGTGCATTTCGGTCCCTTGCTGATCTGCCCGCACCCTCGCCCCTTGGCTCCTTTCTCTGGCCCCTCCCTTGCCTTACAACCAGCCTGCAGCCTGCCACAAGCACTGCCTAGCTGCCTCTTTGGGGGCTTTTGCACCTGCCCCGGAGTCGTCGTCTGATCTTAGACATTTACACCCGAGGACTGAGAAAGAGATCGCACAGCTCCACGGTTGAGCATCAACCTCCGGCAACAGAAACAGGCCGGCCAGCCTGATGCATTGGCCCCTGGAAACATAGCTAATTAGATGTGTAGCTGGCATCGGAACCGGTTTTCTAAATCCTGGAGTCAGATGTCAGCTTGCAAGACATCCTTTAAACTTAGTGGCAAGGGTTCACCATGTACCTGGAGTAGGCCGTCTCCCCGGGCGTGAACAAGGCATGGATTTCACTGCAGAAAAGAGCATGGACTCGGACTCAGGGTCACGTGGGGCGACTCCAGCGTGACCAGGAGGATGGGATCTTCAGACCCGGTGGGGAGAGATGGAAAAGGAAGGAAAAAGAGCTCAAACGCATGAAATGACCCAGCAAGAACCACGTAGAGAAAAGCCTCAGGGATTAGCACCATTAAATGTTTTCTGAGGGGAAAGAAGAAAGACGCTCCACACCACCAAGCCAGATCGAAACCTCTCGAAGGAAGATAATGAGAACAGAGGAAAAGAGAAGAAGGAGGCCGAGACAAAGGGACAGCCTTCCGACAGCCTTCTGAGGCTCAGACACCCGCGCTCCCGAGCCCAGCAAGCAGCGACCATCAGAGGTGACGAGGGACAGCCAGACGCAGGAGGAATGCCAAGCTGACACCATGGGCTGAGCTGCGGAGGCCGGATGGCAGAGAGAGAGAGAAGAGGCCTCAGGGCGCCCAGGGAGGCGGCTTCTGACCCCTGCATGCTAATGACAGCGGCAGCCTTTGGCTCTGCATCCATTATTCACGACATGCTGTACAAGTGCCCTCCTGCAGAAAAGAGGACAGAGAGGAAGACGATCAGCCCACCACAGTGGGCCACTTCCTGCCACCTGCACCCCAGCGCCCTGCAAGGATTACCTGCTTCCCATGCGAGCGAGGAAATGAAAGGAGCCTCCTTGGGAAGGTGATTTGAAAGATGGAAAAAGCACAGCCGAGGCTGACGTGTGAACCGCCTTGGGAGGCGGGGACAGGGGAGAAGGGAGCAAAATCAGTCTGCCTCCCGTGGGCTCACGGACGTGCCACGTTGCACCAGGACCACGAAGATGAGGTGTGAAAGGAGCCCTGGCACAGAAACAAGTGCCAGGGGCGGTGAAGACGCAGAACTAGGCTTTTCTTTTTGTTCGGGGGCAAAAGCATTGCCAGGGTGTAGGTCCTGAATTTCCAGTGGGTCGTGGCCAGTCCCCGAGGGCTGGGCAGGGAGACAGCACAGGAGCGTTGCTCAGCCTGGTGGTGATCCAAAGGGCCCTGGGCTGGCACAGCCCTGCCGCCTTCTTCTTCCTGCAGCGGGGCTCGCCCAGGCTTCCGACCCTGCCAGGAGCGGCTCCAGGTGCTCCTGTAGCTTCCCGCTGTGCAATATTGAGAAGGGCGGAGCTGTCACCTCCCGGCCGGTGCCACCTGCATGGGGCACGCAGCCCCTGCCTTGTTGCAGTGAGTGGCCTGGCCTCTAGGGCAGCTGCTGGCTACAGCATGTCTTCTTGAGGCTGAGGGAGATCGGTGGAGCAGAGGAAAGGGACCAGGGAGGGAGGGGAAGGGAAAGGGAAACTCGGGCTGACACTGGCCACGTGGTGTCGTCACAGTTTGTGCATGTGTGCGTATGTGACAACGGGGCCCACGGCCACGGTGACTAGAGTGCACCCAAAACAAATGCTGAGCCAGGCATGGTGGGCACACGTCACCCCAGAACTCAGGAGGCTGAGGCTGGAGGACCACAAGTGGAAGCCAGCCTCAGCACCTTAGCAAGGCCCTGTCCCAAGATAAAAAATAAAACGGGCTGGGAATAAAGGCCCTGTCTCAAAATAAAAAAATAAAACCCTCTGTGGTAAAGCGCCTCTGGGCTAAATCACCAGTACCAAAAAAAAAAAGTAAAGAAATAAAGGTACTTAAAACATAAAAAGATAAATAAAATAAATTTTTTTAAAAAAAAATTCTTCATGTCTACACTAACCCTGGGCCTTGTCTGGATGAGCAAGGCCTCTGCTGGGCCCTGCAGTGATTGGAAGCCAGCTGGTTGCACAGGGCCTCTGCCAGCCTCCGCCAGCCTGTTCCCTCCCAAGGCCGAGCGCATCCCAGCAGACCCTGTGCAGTGAGGCCCTCGGCACAGTGCAGGGTGACTGGTGGGTCTTGGGATCTGTGTGCCACCCAATCGCCTGCATGCACCTGTCCTTTATAGCAGGGACAAGGGAGAGGACAACAGCAGTGTTGTTAGAACTTAGACTGGTGGTGGCCGAGGACCTATCCAGCACTGCCAGCCCAGAGATCCTGCGTGGGAGTGTGTGAAAATGCAGGTTCCTGGGCATCGCCCTGGACCCTGCTAGTTGGTGTGTAGCATCGCAGCAGATCTGTGCGTGCGCTCCTAGGGAGCACGGAGTCGCCAGGCTTGACGGCCACTGCAGGAGCAGCTTTGGTCAACACGATTCGCGTCAGGCTGGGTTGGTGTGTCTGCCTGTCCCGAGTGATCACTGGGAACTTTCTGGGCCAGACATTACTGTGGAAATGCAGGCTCAGCTGCGCGGGAGGCAGACGCTGGTCCTGGGGATCCCCTGTGATGAGAGGAGCCCACCCTGCTGGGCTTCTGTGGCCCCAGAGCATGGCTGGTACCGGGAAGAGAAAAGGGGGTTTTAACACAGACACTATTTGTGGGAGGCAAGGTCAACAAAGACTCCTGAGGACACATTGCCACAGTGCTTTGGGCAGAAAGGAGGGCAAGGGCTCCTCTGGAAGGTCAGTGGATGAACGAGCAGAGCATCTGCTTCCGGGTCAAACTCTCCCAGGGGAGCACCTGGGCCAACAATGACTGGTCCTGCTGCAACACGCGGTCACACTACACCCAGATAACCCGTGTCAGCACGTTCCTGGGTCCTTGTGTGTGCCCGTCAGGGCCGTGAGCACGCCATGCGCCAGCCGCCCACTCTGCCTGGGGCAATGTAAGTCCAGCATGAGAGGACGCTGGGCAGATCAGTGGGGACCCGTTTGGGCCCAAGGGTATGACTTCTAGGATCAACAGAAAGATCTGCTTGGTTCCCCTGAGTGGCGGGAAGTGTGCGTTCACTTCTGGGCCCCCGCCTGGACTTTGCCAAAGTCCCTCCCCGCCGACCCCAGACACGCGCCCCTGCCCTGTGGGGGCCCTGCAGGCACCGAGGGGCTGCTGGGCTGAAGCTGCCCCTGGAAAGGTCCCACATAATTGGGACAGGGTTCAGGTAAGAGTCCAGGCATTCATTTCATACCCCCCTTACCTGCTCCTCCCCTCCTGCCTCGTGCTGGGCTGAGCCCCGTGCCAGGCACCTGTGACCTCCTAGGACAGGCTTGGGCAGGTCACTACACACACGTGCCTAGGACCAGCTGCCACCCTCGTGATCCATGGGGCTGGTGAGGTGGCTCATGTTTGTGTCCGGCTTCCCCTCCAGCTGCCCCGGCCGGCAGTCAGGCAGGCACTGTGATGGCTGTTTCAGGCCAGGAGGGTCCGCCGTCTTGGCCCTGGAGGACCTGGACAGCTCCCACTGCAGGCTGGGCCAGACTGCTCGCTATGGCCTGTGCTCAGCCTCCTGGGGTTGCCAGAAACGGGCGCTGTCTTTCTTGTGCTCACACTTGTCTCTGCTCAGCAGTCACGTGACCTCCAGCGAGTGAACTCCTGAGGAGGTGGCACGGCAGCTGAAATGGCTAGGCCACATCCACTGCCCCCAGGCCTCACAGGACCTATGCCCTGCGCCAGCACCACCGCAGTTACCTTCGGTGGCCCACAGCGGCCCGGGCTTTTGCTAAGGATGTTTAATCCGTGGCCGATCCGGGGCCGTCACCTGCCCTCTGGCTGCTCCCTGCTGTGGCCCAGTGAGAAGAGCAGGGAGCCTGCGTGCCCAGCCCCTGCGCCCAGACTCGAGTCCCTGGCCCGGAAGGGACCCGACTCTGCAGTGCCTGGCCTATGGCCTCAGCCCTAGAGACGAGTGGACAGTGCTCAGGGTGCACGGTGCCCTGCCCAGGCCTCCTCCAGGCCTTTGCCCACTCGTGTGAGGGGAAACCCCTCCCTTGGTCTTGGCTGAGGGAACCTCAGGCCTGCAGGGAGGTCCCAGAGAATCGGCTGCTCTCAGTGGACCCATGAGTGTCCCAGCTCAGCCACCCCTCCTGTCATGCAGCTACTAGGGAGAAATCTCAGCCCGCTTGGCCAGTGTGTGGGAATTGTCCCTGGAATAGCCATGGTGCTCCATGTCACGAGGAGGTCCAGGGACTCACAGCAGGAGAAAGCTCTGCTCTGCTCCAGTGCTCAGTGTCTCGTGTCCCCACAGCACAGGGGACTGTCCCCACAGCACGTCATCACGACGCTGCCGACTGCTGATGGGGACCTGCACAGGTCCAGCCACCAGGGGGCACCAGGCCCGGCTGGTGCTCCCCTGAGTCCCCCAACCCCAGCCTCCCTCGGGGTAGGAATCATCACCCACAGGTCTGTGACGAAGCTGGGTCAGGGGGCCGATGTGTCTAGGGCCTCTTGGGGAGAAAGTGGCAGGACCCGATTCCAGCCCCGGCTTCGACCCCACTCCTGTGGTCCTGCCCCTCCACTTCCTGGGGGTGATTCTTTAAATGCACTTTTAAACTTCTTGAGAGGGAAGCTGGGAAGATGGAATTCTGAGTCCTGCCTACAGAGCAGGAGCGAGAGGCCCCGGTGAGATGCCGTGGCGCCTGGGCCCACAGGCTGCTGTCAGCCCCGGGCTCCCGACACTCCTCCGGGTATCTCAGTGGGAACGGGGCTTCACCAAGCGGCACGGCAAGCTGTTCTCGGCTATGGACAGTCGAATGACCGAACCAGGACGGAACGTGTGTTCAGCTCGTAACGAAGAAAAGACAGGAAGGAAGGAAGAGCGTGTCCAAATTGATACAGCCTTGATCGACTTCCCTTAGGGCAGCACTTCGCTGTTGGCTCAGCGTGACGCAGGGCCTGGGCAGGCACGAGAGAGGCGGTCCGCGCTTGGCACAGTCGGAAGCCCCGCGTCCAGGCGCGGCGGGGAAGGGCTCCGGGCCGCGTTCCTGCTTCTCCTGGGCGCGCAGGCCCGAGCGGGGCGTGTCCTCACGTCACAGCACTGTAGGCCTTGGCGCCCCCCCTCAGGGCAGGCGAGGCACACAGCAGGCTGCTTGGGCCACACCCTCTGCTGGGGACACCAGCCTCTCTTGCAGAGGAGGGGCAGCACACAGGGACGGCAGACACCGCCCTCCGCGCTGTCTGGGCCAGCTCCGTGCCCAGGTCCTGCTGTTACAGGTCCATGTGACTGGCCCTGTCCAGTTGTCCAGTGGCCCCTGACTGTATCAGGTGGGGCCTGACACCACAGTAGGTGCCAACGTGGCTTCTGAGACCCTCTGCAGAATGGGTCCCAGAACCCCTCGTAGGAGATCCTGTAAAGTCAGCACTTAGGCACTAAGTGCTTATGAAGCGGCCACTAACGCCCGCCTGACAGGTGACTTCCAGAGGGCCTTCTCACCTGCTCCCCGTTACGCTCCAGCTGGCCCAGGTGTTCAGGGTGCACCTAACCCACAGAGCCCGTTTTACAGAACAGGAAACAGGTGACATGATAAGAATGTGCTATGATCACTTAGCCACCGAGCTAAGTGGCTGCTCCTGGAATTGGAGGGCCCCTGTCAGACCTGACACCTGTGTCCTTAATCCCAGGTCGTCTGGCTCCCTTGAGGCTCAGGGAAGGCCAGGTCACTCGCAGCTAGGCCGGGGAGCGGCTGGCAGGTGCTGGCACCCTGCTGCCTCTCGTAGCCTCACATTCTTACCACTGCCTCCTGCAGACCTTACGTGGGACATGAGCGCCTCGGGGACGCTCCCAGCTGAGCTGCGGCACAGCTCCCTGACAGCGGGAGAGGGCCAGCGTCCCCGCAGGACCTGCGAGGCTCCCCAAGCTGCCCCACAGCCTCTCAGCTCCACCCCTCCCCAGCTTTCTGGCCCAGACACACTGGCCCTGGTCTTCACCACGCAGGGCCAGAAGGGCCCACCTACATGGCTGCTCCACGTCCACTCTTCCCACCAATAACTGGGAGTCTTGTCCTTTTGCCTCCTTCAAGTCTCAGCTCAGCTGCTTCCCTTAAATTCTCTCCCCATGGAGAGGCTTCCCCTCCACCCTCGCCCCTGTGTCCTCCTTGGTTCAGTGCCCGAGGCACCATGTCACCATTACTGTCCCTTATTTGCTCACACAGAAGCACCTCGAGGACAGGGCTTAGTCAGTTGGTGTTGATGACTCTATCCTCAGCTCCTAGACAGTGCCTGACACATAGTAGGTGTTCAGTGAACACTGGTTGAATTAATGCACAAACACTAGACCAGAAAGGACCGGCTCAGTGCCTGGCAACGGTAGGAGCTAAAGACACGGGAGCATGGATGTAAAACTAGACACGACTTGAACTATTGGTTCTCCTCCTTCATGTGGTCAGTGCGGAGGTCACACGAGCGTGCGCCCATGGTGGTCAGCTTCCAGGGTCCATTCAGGGGGCCATCAATGTGACACCAACAGCCAGTGCCTGCTGGAGAGAGCCAGCCTGGGACCTTGCTAGCTCCCAATGCAGACGGCAAAGGCACCGCTGTCTGCCGGTGGCAGCTGAGGGCCACTGGCCCTGCTGGGAGCTCTGCAGAGCAGAGCAAGGCAGTGGGAGGAGGTCTGGAGCCCTGGGGGCTGGCATGGGGACGAGTGACACCTCAGGACTGGCGTCTCACTCCCTGCCCACCCCAGACTCCAGGAGGCCCACTCCCACAGCCCCACCTTGCCGTGGGCACAGAACCCACTGGCTGGTCACAGCAGGGCCAACTCAGGGGTGACCTGCTCCCAGTTTGCTCGTAGGTGTAGTTAGCAGTTCACAGCCATCTTCCATGAGCTAGGGGACGGCCTACCTCCCTTTTTCCAGGAACCCCACAGGCGCCATGACTACCCCCTCCCCTGTTCTCGACTCGGTCCCCTTGAGCTTGCCCCCACACCTACCACTTCCATTGCTTACCATTCTTATATTTTGGACCTCCTTTCTGGTCCTTCTAGAATTTTCTTTAGTTAGCATCTATGGGTACACAGCTGTCCATTTTTATGTTTTGTCTTGCCCTGGTTTTTAACAATACATTGACTGCATAGAATTATAACATGGTTTGTGTTTTCTCTCAGTACCTTTACAGCCAGGTTTCAACTCCTCTGGCATTCGTGGATACATGGGGTGTTCGTCTAGTCTTCCTTTGAACACAGTGTAATTCTTTTCTGGCTGCTTTTAAGATCCTCTGTATGGTGGGATTCTGAAATCTCAACAAAGTGATTATAAACTGGATCTCTTTTCATCTGCCACACCAGGAATGTGTTGGGCTACTTAGATCTGTGGTGTCATTAATCAATTCTCCAAAGTCTTTGGGCATTACTTATGCAAATGTGGGTTTCCCATTTTCTTTCTCCTCCTCTTCCGGAGCTCTGATGTGACGTGTATTAGACCTTCTCACTCTCTCCTCCACATCTCTCAGGTTCTCATCTCTCACACCTCTTGTGTTTTCTATGCTGGATTTCAGTGAATGTCCTCAGTTTCTTCAGTATACCATCTGTCCTTTATTCTGGTTTTAATATGTTGTTTACACAATAAATACATTCTAAATTCTAATTATAGAAAATTGCCTAGGAGTTCTACCTTTGTAAACCTGACAAGAACTTAAACACTTTTCCTACTCTTGGCACACCATGAAGCTGTCTTTCATTGTGCTGTGTGATTGTGTATAGTTCCTATAGTTAGTATGTAACTTGAGTGCCGGGGTCTCCACGCTTTGTTCTGCTGGGTCTCGCTCGTGTTGCCTGGTGACTGCTATTGTGCGTTGCTCAGTTTGGTGGACATTGTATGGAGAATCCTTTGAGCATTAGAAGGATGATGCTTTCTTCAAGAGGGGTTGCACATCTTGCCAGACACTAAGAGGCTTTGCCATCTAAAATCATTCTAAGCTAAACTTGTGGCTTGCAAGTTTGGAGACCACAGTTAAGAAGATTTGGGGCTGCAAATACCTGAGAGAGATGACTTTTAAACAATATTGCAGGGACTTTATTGGGATTTTGTTTTGCTTTGTTTTTTTGCCCCACTGGGTATTGATCCCAGGGCGCTCTAACACTGAGCCACATCCCCAGCCCTTTTTAGTTTTTATTTTGAGACAGGGTCTTGCTAAGTTGCATAGGTTGGCTTCAAACTTGCAATCCACCTGCCTCAGCCTCCCAAGACCCTAGGATTATAGACCGTCACACACAGCATGGGAACATTCTTTCCCCAACCCCGGCTTTGCTCAGTGTCAAGGAGACTTTCTGTGCCATCGCTGAGAGGGTCTGTAATGGTCCATGTGTTAGAGGCTTGGTCCCCAACTGGAGCTATTAGGAGGTGGTAGAACCTTTAAGAGGTGGAGGCTAATGAGAAGTCACTGAGGCTATGCCCTAGAAAGGCACATGGGACCTTGGTCTCTTCCTCCTTCTCTCCTTTGCCTCTTGCCCCTGAGGTGAGAGGTTTTGCCCTGCCGTGTTCTCCTACCATGATGCACTGCCTCACCACGGACCCAAAGCAGCAGGGCCAACCAATCATGGGCGGAAAGCATCAAAACTGTGAGCCAAAGTAAACCTCTTCTCTTTACAAGGTGACTGTCTCAGGTGTTTGTCACAGTGTGGGAACACTGGCTGACAGGGGAGAGTGGGCACCCATCCTGGGGAGCCGGACCACATGCTCTCTGCCAGGGGGCAGGCAGCACCAGGCTGTTGAACGGGCTTCATGTTTGGCCTTCACAAGAACCCTGTGAGGCAGATCCTGTCACCACCCCTCAATACGGCTTAGGAGTCACGGTGAGGCTGAGGATCCCCCCAAGCAGTGACTGAGAACACCACTCACCCAAACAGCATGGTCTTCAGGTTTTATAATTAACCATGATGCTAAATGTACCTCCCAAAGTAGTTTCCTTAAAGGGCACGCCTGTCTCTTTTCTGAAGCTTAAAAATAATTTTTAAAAAATCCCTAAACAAATACACTTAAAACCATTTAATTCTCTGGCTTCCACTAAAGTTTAAGGAATATAAAAAGCTGCTGCGTCCTCCTCTGCCTAGTCCCGTAGGAAGGTCTAATTCATAATCAATGATGCACATTGATACTTTATTTCATTTCACTAAAAGGATAATGTGACTGTCTCATTAATGAGGAAAAATGATAGCAGAGAAAAAGATCGGGTGACCTCCGTTCTTTCACAGAACGTTTCTCTCCAGCCGCCCTGGGACAGGCCAGCCCCGCACTGGCAGCTGGTTGCAATGTCCTAGCTGGAGCAGAGCAGCTGCGACAGAGCTGTCCCTGTGTGTACAGTGAGGCTTTGGCCGTGTCCCAAGAAGGAAAAGAAAAGAAAGATCCTGTGGATCCGGGAGAGGAAGGCTCCCCCGGCCACACACTCCCTGGTGTTGTGCCTCCTGAGCAGGCAGACAAAGCCTGGAGCTAGGAAGGGATCAAGGAAGGACCAAGCGGGGCACGGTGGCGCATGCCTGTAATCCCAGCTGCTCGGGAGGCTGAGGCAGGAGGATCGCAAGTTCAAAGCCAGCCTCAGCACTTAGCGAAACCCTGTCTCTAAATAAAAAATAAAAGGGGCTGGGGATGTGACTGAGTGGATGAGCACCCCAGGATTCACTTCCCAGCACCCCACCTTCCAAATAAAAGAAGGACCAGGTGATCTAGCAATTCCTAGATCCAAGGACTGGATGGGAATCTGTCCGCCACCCGCTCGAAACCACAGGTGCTGGGGCTCGGGTTAAACTTCCTCCTGCAGGTTGGGCAGCCAGGCATGAGGAAGTGGGTGGAAGGGTGAGGTGTTCACAAGGGACTGTGGCCAGAGTCCTCTTATAAGCAAAATAATAAACAATGAAAACAAGAACTTTATTCCGGGAGTCAGAGTCACAGCGGCACACGGCATCACTCGGCACTACGGGGGCGGGAAGGACTCAGCCCACACCGCAAAGCCCGGGTGGCCCACAGAGGCTCATGTATCCACACCCTGGAGGCAGGAATGCCCCACTGGCCACAGAGGGGATTAGAAGGTGGGAAAGCCACTTCCAACTCCCTCGAAGCCTTCGCCGGCCACTTGGGGCAGGGAAGTGCCCACATTCCCTCCTGCCCCCATCCCTGCAAAGACAGGTACTGCAGGGACCTGGTTGCAGGCTGCAGGTGATCTACCTCTTCAGGGGCCGGAGCAGTAGACATTCTGCCAAGGCCACACCGAGTGGCCCTGAGGCAGGAAGCATCCTGAGAGCAGCGTGCCCGGCATTTGCTTGGGGTCTCGCTCAGCTCTGCTCAGCAGGAAGAGCCTGGGTGTCACCCAGAGAGAGCGAAATCTGCTGGAAGCCAAGGAGATCAGTGGAAACCACATGGCTAGCTGGGGCAGGCTGGGACTGTCCCCAGGTCTCTCTGGCATGGATGCCTCTGTTGCCCAGCCCACACCCAGCCCACCTGGCCACGCTGGGCCGGGAAGCGCTTGCAGCAGGGCTTGTGCAGGTGAGCGTCGTCGCAGCCCTTGCAGAGCCCGAGTTCCTAGCACGTGGCCAGAGGCTCAAGCACAGTGGTCTCTGCCAACGGCACAGCCTGCCTGGGACAGGCCTCCGTGGACACAGGGCGTGAGCAGGGGAGGACATGTGAAGACAGAAAGGCAGCCAGCCCCTGTGGAAAACCACGCTGTCTTCATCCGGGTAGACTGAGGGTGGACCTGTCCAAAGCCACCCCGAACATCATGTTCACCCAACACGATGCACCACTTCAAAAGGAAAAGGGTCTCTCGCCGGCTCCACGGGTCCCTGAGGGGCCCTGCTCTGTGCGTGGCTGCTGTCCAGGGCTTTCCTCCCACCTCCACAGGGCCTCAGCTTTGCAGGCCTGTGGGCAGCCCCCTGGCAGTGACCAAGGAGAGCCATGGCTGTGACAGCTGGCTGCCATCCTCAGGGTCGGGCCTTTCCATTTACTTAGAGCTCAGAACATGTTTTCAAGTGCCGTCTCTGACCTCTACGATCATCTGTGAGAGGCCAAATACCATTGTGTATCATCATGACGTCAGTGTGCCGTGTTTCACGATGCAATTTAATATTGTTATGATGTCAATTTTACCCAAGAAGAAATCAGAGGGTAGTGAAGGGACACGACTTACCAGGTTCGGTGTTTGGTCCCATGTCAAAGCCGGGGCTGGTCGGGTCTTCCCCTGCTGGTCTGCATCACACGGTGACGTGAGCCTCCTGGGCTTGCTGCAGGCCTCAGCCCTGACGCCCTTGTCTCCCCAGCGGGGGGCAGGTGGCCTACCTTGCAGGGACAGGTCAAGGGAGACATGCAGATGAAGTCCTGGCCTGGAGCGCTCTCTCCTTTCATTCTGACATTTCTAAGTTGACATCCTCCTCCTCATTGAAAGTTTGCCCAACACACAGGACCTGAGGAGACACCTGGCAGACAGCTGTTGCTTTAAATTGTTCGGCTATCAGAGAGAGCTGGGGACCAGGGCTGAGTTCATATTTCGGGTGTTGTGGGCTGTGGGAAAGTGATCCGTCCCTCCAGGCCGGGGTCCCTGGTGTGGAGCACGGGAGCCGTGATGCCTCCTGCATACTGCTCGTGCAAGAGTGACGCACAAGCCCCTGCAAGGCCCCTGTGCCGAAACTCAACGAACGTTACCTGTTGCGATGCTGTTGGGTTCGGAGGCCGAGGCTGTGTGCCCGAGTCCTGGCCCCAGGTGTGGGGCTGTGGAGCCCGGAGGACACAACCTCTGGTGGGCTGATCTTCCTGCCTCTCATTGGCCCCTCTGCCGCCTCCGTCCAGGTGGCTGTGCTGCTCTGTAGTGGCTCCTGGGCACACCCAGCAGGAGGAGTGGTTTAGCCTGGTGAAATACAAAGCCTCCTCTTCTTAGAACCCCAGGATGTGGGGACTCTATGCTTCCCATTTCCAGAGAGGGCCAGAAATAGGGATGTGGGGTGAGTTTCAGGGAGAGGAGGCTCTGAGGCAGGGGAATCTTCTGCTTAGAAAATGAGTGGTCTTAGGAGGGCAGTCATCTGGGGGTCCAGGAAGCTGTCCCTGGAGACCTTTAATGTGGGAATGCCAAATACTGAGCCTTGCACTCTCAGTTGTGGCCGGTTACACACCAGGGCCAGAAGAAAAGTTGAGGATCCTATGGCCATTTAGAGGCCTGGGTCTCAAAACCACCCCATAGGCGAGTAGATACTGAGGCCCCAGAGCAAACCTGTGTTCTCATGCACACACTCATGCACACGTGTGAACACATGTGCACACACATGTGACACTCACACACATATGTGTGCACACACACACACGCATATGCACACCTTCCCTCCACTCTGCTCAGGGAGCTTCAGGAGAAGGATTCCGGGCATCGGAGTTGTGGGCAGGCAGCTGTGGGATCCGGAGCTAGGAAGACTTGTCCAAGAGCTGCTGGAGGGGGGAACTGGACCTCCACAGAGTTCACGGTGTGCAAATCCAGGGGACTTTGGCTGCCAGCCACAATGCACAGTCACTCAGTCTGAGATCCCCAGTGGGACCCTGTGCAAGTGAGGGAGTGGAGCCTGCATCTGCAGAGCCCCTGGCCTCCTGCTTGGGTCTACAGGCTTACAGACCCTCTTCTTCTGGGAAGCTCCCCTCAGATCCTGCCAGGGCTCCTTCTCACTGCCAGACATGTGCAAGGCTCTCTCAGATGGGGTCTCGGGTGTGCGGCCTGCTCTCCTTGAGCTCCTGGTGACAATTCTTGCTCTTTCAATGTGTGAGTTTATTTGCCTACCTGTCTAAGGTGGCCCTCCCCAGACTGTGAGTCCTGGTGTGATGGTAAAACCGGACCTGGTTGTGAAATGAAATCATAGCAACGTCAGGGGAAGAAACCAAGGCCTGGGGAAAGGGTCAGTTCCCCTGCCCTCTCAGCTTTCCTCCAGGAAGCCTACTCAACCATGGGCTAACCTTTGG